>JAEIFO010001488.1:0-131546 GCA_018903695.1 Zaprionus gabonicus | reverse complement strand
CTGTGTCTAGCCTGTGTCTAGCCTGTGTCTAGCCTGTGTCTAGCCCTGTGTCTAGCCTGTGTCTAGCCTGTGTCTAGCCTGTGTAGCTAGCCTGTGCTAGCCTGTTGTCTAGTCTGTGTCAAGCCTGTGTCTCCCCTGTGTCTAGCCTGTGTCTAGCCTGTGTCCAGCCTGTGTCAAGCCTGTGTCTAGCCTGTGTCTAGCCCTTGTCTAGCCTGTGTCTAGCCTGTGTCTAGCCTGTGTCTAGCCATTGTCTAGCCTTTGCCTAGCCAGTGTCTAGCCTGTGCCTAGCCAGTGTCTAGCCTGTGCCCAGCCTGTGTCTAGCCTGTGTCTAGCATGTGCCTAGACAGTTTGTAGACTGTGCTTAGCCAGTGTCTAGTCTGTGCCAAGCCAGTTTCTAGCCTGTGTCTAGACTGTGTCTAGCCTGTCTCTATCTTGTGTCTAGCCTGTGTCTAGCCTGTGTCTAGCCTGTGTCTAGCCTGTGTCTAGCCTGTGTCTAGCCTGTGTCTAGCCTGTGTCTAGCCTGTGCCTAGCCAGTGTCTAGCCTGTTCCCAGCCAGCGTCTAGCCTGTGCCCAGCCATTGTCTAGCCTGTGTCTAGCCTGTGCCTAGCCAGTTTCTAGCCTGTGTCTAGCCTGTGACTAGCCTGTGTCTAGCCTGTGTCTAGCATGTGCCTAGCCTCTGCCTAGCCTGTGCCTAGCCTGTGACTGGCATGTGCCTAGCCTGTGCCTAGCCTGTGCCTAGCCTGTGCCTAGCCTGTGCCTAGCCAGTTTCTAGCCTGTGTCTAGCCTGTACTTAGCTAGTGTCTAGTCTGTGCCAAGCCCGTGTCTAGCCTGTGTCTGGCCTGTGTCTAGCCTGTATCTAGCCTGTGTCCAAGCCTGTGTCTAGCCTGTGTCTAGCCTGTGTCTATCCAGTGCCTAGCTTGTGTCTAGCCTGTGTCTAGCCTGTGTCGAGCCTGTGTCTAGCCAGTGTCTAGCTTGTGCCTTGCCTAAAACTGGCATGTGCATAGCGTATGCCTAGCCAGTATCTAGCCAGTGCCTAGCCTGTGCCTAGCCAGTGTCTAGCCTTTGTCTAGCATGTGCATAGCCAGAGTCTAGCCTGTGCCTAGCCAGTGTGTAGCCTTCGTCTAGCCTGTGTCTAGTCTGTGTCTAGCCTGTGTCTAGCCTTTGTCTAGCCTGTGTCTTGCCTCTGCCTAGCCTGTACCTAGCCAGTGCCTAGCCTCTACCTAGCCAGTACCTAGCCTGTTCATAGCCATTGCCTAGCCTGTTCATAGCCATTGTCTAGCCTGTTCATAGCCATTGTCTAGCCTTTGCCTAGCCAGTGTCTAGCCTGTGCCTAGCCAGTGTCTAGCCTGTGCCTAGCCAGTGTCTGGCCTGTGCCTAGCCAGTGCCTAGCCAGTGTCTAGCCTGTGCCCAGCCTGTGTCTAGCCTGTGTCTAGCCTGTGCCTAGCCAGTTTGTAGACTGTGCTTAGCCAGTGTCTAGCCTGTGTCTAGCCTGTGTCTAGCCTGTGTCTAGCCTGTGTCTAGTTTGTTTTTAGCCTGTGTCTAGCCTGTGTCTAGACTGTGTCTAGCCTGTCTTTAGCTTGTGTCTAGCCTGTGTCTAGCCTGTGTCTGGCCTGTGTCTAACCTGTGTCTAGCCTGTGTCTAGCCTGTGGCTAGCCTGTGTCTAGCCTGTGTCTAGCCTGTGCCTAGCCAGTGTCTAGCCTGTGTCTAGCCTGTGTCTAGCCTGTGCCTAGCCTGTGCCTAGCCTGTGTCTAGCCTGTGCCTAGCCTGTGCCTAGCCTGTGCCTGCCTAGCCTGTGTCTAGCCTGTGCCTAGCCAGTGTCTAGCCTGTGTCCAGCCAGTGTCTAGCCTGTGTCTAGCCTGTGCCTAGCCAGTTTCTAGCCTAGGTGTCAGGCTCAGGTTCTAGGCTATTGCCTAGCCTGTGTCTAGCTTCTAGCCTGGCCTGTGCCTAGCCTGTGTGCCCAGCCAGTGTCTAGCCTGTGTCTAGCCTGTGCCTTAGCCTGTGTCTAGCCTGTGTCTAGCCTCCTAGCCTAGTGTGTCTAGCCTGTGTCTAGCCTGTGCCTAGCCTGTGTCTAGCCTCATGCCTCAGCCTGTGTCTAGCCTGTGTCTAGCCTGTGTCTAGCCTGTGTCTAGCCTGTGTCTAGCCTGTGTCTAGCCTGTGTCTAGCCTGTGTCTACCCTGTTTCTAGCATGTGCCTAGCCTCTTCCTAGCCTGTACATAGCCTTTGTCTAGCCTGTGCCTAGCCAGTGTCTAGCCTGTGCCTAGCCAGTGTCTAGCCTGTGCCTAGCCAGTGTCTAGCCTGTGCCCAGCCAGTGTCTAGCCTGTGTCTAGCCTTTTCCTAGCCTGTGCCTAGCCTGTGTCTAGCCTGTGCTTAGCCAGTGTCTAGTCTGTGCCAAGCCAGTGTCTAGCCTGTGTCTAGCCTGTGTCTAGCTTGTGTCTAGCCAGTGTCTAGCCCGTGCCCAGTCAGTGTCTAGCCTGTGCCTTGCCTGTGTCTAGCCTGTGCCTAGACAGTTTCTAGCCTGTGTCTAGCCTGTGTCTAGCCTGTATCTAGCCTGTGTCTAGCCTGTGTCTAGCCTGTGTCTAGCCTGTGTCTAGCCTGTATCTAGCCTGTGTCTAGCCTGTGTCTAGCCTTTGTCTAGCCTGTGTCTAGCCTGTGTCTAGCATGTGCCTAGCCTCTGCCTAGCCTGTACCTAGCCAGTGTCTAGCCTGTACCTAGCCAGTACCTAGCCTGTACCTAGCCAGTGCCTAGCCTGTACATAGCCATTGTCTAGCCTGTGCCTAGCCAGTGTCTGACCTGTGCCTAGCCAGTGTCTAGCCTGTGCCCAGCCAGTGTCTAGCCTGTGCCTAGCCAGTTTCTAGCCTGTGTCTAGCCTGTGCTTAGCCAGTGTTTAGTCTGTGCCAAGCCAGTGTCTAGCCTGTGTCTAGCCTGTGTCTAGCCTGTTTCTAGCCTGTTTCTAGCCTGTTTCTAGCCTGTGACTAGCCTGTGCCTTGCCTGAAACAGGCATGTGCATAACGTGTGCCTAGCCAGTGTCTAGCCAGTGCCTAGCCTGTGCCTAGCCAGTGCCTAGCCTGTGCCTAGCCAGTGTCTAGCCTTTGTCTAGCCTGTGCATAGCCTGTGTCTAGCCTGTGCCTAGCCAGTGTCTAGCCTGTGCCTAGCCAGTGTCTAGCCTGTGTCTAGCCTGTGCCTAGCCAGTTTCTAGCCTGTGCCTAGCCAGTGTCTAGCCTGTGTCTAGCCTGTGCCTTGCCAGTTTCTAGCCTGTGTCTAGCCTGTGCTTAGCCAGTTTCTAGTCTGTGCCAAGCCAGTGTCTAGCCTGTGCCTAGCCAGTGTCTAGCCTGTGCCGTGCCTGTGACTGGCATGTGCATACCCTGTGCCTAGCTAGTGTCTAGCCTGTGTCTAGCCTGTGCCTTGCCTGTGCCTTGCCTGAGACTGGCATGTGCATAGCCTGTGCCTAGCCAGTGTCTAGCATGTGTCTAGCCTGTGCCTTGCCTGAGACTGTCATGTGCATAGCGTGTGCCTAGCCAGTGTCTAGCCTGTGTCTAGCCTGTGCCTTGCCTGAGACTGGCATGTGCATAGCGTGTGCCTAACCAGTGTCTAGCCAATGCCTAGCCTGTGTCTAGCCTGTGCCTTGCCTGAGACTGGCATGTGCATAGCGTGTGCCTCGCCAGTGTCTAGCCAGTGCCTAGCCTGTGCCTAGCCTGTGCCTTGCCTGTGCCTAGCCTGTGACTAGCCTGTGTCTAGCCTGTGCCTTGCATGTAACTGGCATGTGCATAGCCTGTGCCTTGCCTGTGACTGGCATGTGCATAGCCTGTGCTTAGCCAGTGTCTAGCCTGTTTCTAGCCTGTGCCTTGCCTGAGACAGGCATGTGCATAGCGTGTGCCTAGCCAGTGCCTAGCCAGTGTCTAGCCAGTGCCTAGCCTGTGCCTAGCCAGTGTCTAGCCTGTGTCTAGCCTGTGCCTAGCCTGTGTCTAGCCTGTGCCTAGCCAGTGTATAGCCTGTGCCTAGCCAGTGTCTAGCCTGTGTCTAGCCTGTGCCTAGCCAGTTTCTAGCCTGTGCCTAGCCAGTGTCTAGCCTGTGTCTAGCCTGTGCCTAGCCAGTTTCTAGCCTGTGCCTAGCCAGTGTATAGCCTCTGTCTAGCCTGTGTCTTGCCTGTGTCTAGCCTGTCTAGCCAGTGTCTAGCCTGTGCCGTGCCTGTGACTGGCATGTGCATACCCTGTGCCTAGCCAGTGTCTAGCCTGTGTCTAGCCTGTGCCTTGCCTGTGCCTTGCCTGAGACTGGCATGTGCATAGCCTGTGCCTAGCCAGTGTCTAGCATGTGTCTAGCCTGTGCCTTGCCTGAGACTGGCATGTGCATAGCGTGTGCCTAGCCAGTGTCTAGCCTGTGTCTAGCCTGTGCCTTGCCTGTGCCTTGCCTGAGACTGGCATGTGCATAGCGTGTGCCTAACCAGTGTATAGCCAGTGCCTAGCCTGTGTCTAGCCTGTGCCTTGCCTGAGACTGGCATGTGCATAGCGTGTGCCTAGCCAGTGTCTAGCCAGTGCCTAGCCTGTGCCTAGCCTGTGCCTTGCCTGTGCCTAGCCTGTGACTAGCCTGTGTCTAGCCTGTGCCTTGCATGTGACTGGCATGTGCATAGCCTGTGCCTTGCCTATGACTGGCATGTGCATAGCCTGTGCTTAGCCAGTGTCTAGCCTGTTTCTAGCCTGTGCCTTGCCTGAGACAGGCATGTGCATAGCGTGTGCCTAGCCAGTTTCTAGCCAGTGCCTAGCCTGTGCCTAGCCAGTGTCTAGCCTTTGTCTAGCCTGTGCATAGCCTGTGTCTAGCCTGTGCCTAGCCAGTGTATAGCCTCTGTCTAGCCTGTGTCTAGTCTGTGTCTAGCCGGTGCCTAGCCAGTGTCTAGCCAGTGCCTAGCCTGTGCCTAGCCAGTGTCTAGCCTTTGTCTAGCCTGTGCATAGCCTGTGTCTAGCCTGTGCCTAGCCAGTGTATAGCCTCTGTCTAGCCTGTTTCTTGCCTGTGTCTAGCCTGTCTAGCCTGTGCCTTGCCTGAGACTGGCATGAGCATAGCGTGTGCCTAGCCAGTGTCTAGCCAGTGCCTAGCCTTTGTCTAGCCTCTGCATAGCCAGAGTCTAGCCAGTGTATAGCCTCTATCTAGCCTTGTCTAGTCTGTGTCTTCACGGTGTCTAGCCTGTGTCTAGCCTGTGTCTAGCCTGTGCCTAGCCTGTGCCTAGCTTGTGCCTAGCCTGTGTCTAGCCTGTGTCTAGCCTGTGTCTAGCCTGTGTCTAGCCTGTGTCTAGCCTGTGTCTAGCCTGTGTCTAGCCTGTGTCTAGCCTGTGTCTAGCCTGTGTCTAGCCTGTGTCTAGCCTGTGTCTAGCCTGTGTCTAGCCTGTATCTAGCCTGTGTCTAGCCTGTGTCTAGCCTTTGTCTAGCCTGTGTCTAGCCTGTGTCTAGCAAGTTCCTAGCCTCTGCCTAGCCTGTACCTAGCCAGTGCCTAGCCTCTACCTAGCCAGTACCTAGCCTGTACCTAGCCAGTGCCTAGCCTGTACATAGCCATTGTCTAGCCTGTGCCTAGCCAGTGTCTGACCTGTGCCTAGCCAGTGTCTAGCCTGTGCCCAGCCAGTGTCTAGCCTGTGCCTAGCCAGTTTCTAGCCTGTGTCTAGCCTGTGCTTAGCCAGTGTTTAGCCTGTGCCTAGCCAGTGTCTAGCCTGTGCCTAGCCAGTGTCTAGCCTGTGCCTAGCCTGTGTCTAGCCTGTGCCTAGCCAGTTTCTAGCCTGTGTCTAGCCTGTGTCTAGCCTGTGTCTAGCCTGTGTCTAGCCTGTGTCTAGCCTGTGTCTAGCCTGTGTCTAGCCTGTGTCTAGCCTGTGTCTAGCCTGTGTCTAGCCTGTGTCTAGCCTGTGTCTAGCCTGTGTCTAGTCTGTGTCTAGCCTGTGCCTAGCCAGTGTCTAGCCTGTGCCCAGCCAGTGTCTAGCCTGTGTCTAGCCTGTGCCTAGCCAGTTTCTAACCAGAGTCTAGCCTGTGTCTAGCCTGTGTCTAGCCTGTGTCTTGCCTGTGTCTAGCCTGTGTCTAGCCTGTGACTAGCCTGTGTCTAGAATGTGTCTAGCCTGTGTCTAGCCTGTGTCTCGCCTGTGTCTCGCCTGTGTCTAGCCTGTGCCTAGCCTGTGTCTAGCCTGTTTCTAGCCTCTGTCTAGCCTGTGCCTTGCCAGTTTCTAGCCTGTGTCTAGCCTGTGCCAAGCAAGTGTCTAGCCTGTGACTAGCCTGTATCTAGCCTGTTTCTAGCCTGTGTCTAGCCTGTGTCTAGCCTGTGTCTAGCTTGTGTCTAGCCTGTGTCTAGCCTGTGTCTAGCCTGTGTCTTGCCTGTATCTAGCCTGTGTCTAGCCTGTGTCTTGCCTGTGTCTAGCCTGTGTCTAGAATGTGTCTAGCCTGTGTCTAGCCTGTGTCTAGCCAGTGTCTAGCCTGTGTCTAGCCTGTGCCTAGCAAGTTTCTAGCCTGTGTCTGGCCTGTGTCTAGCCTGTGTCTAGCCTGTGTCTAGCCTGTACGTAGCCAGTGCCTAGCCTCTGCCTAGCCTGTACGTAGCCAGTGCCTAGCCTCTGCCTAGCCTGTGCCCAGTCAGTGTCTAGCCTGTGTCTAGCCTGTGCCTAGCCAGTTTCTAGCCTGTGTTTAGCCTGTGCTTAGCAAGTGTCTAGTCTGTGCCAAGCCCGTGTCTAGCCTGTGTCTAGCCTGTGTCTAGCCTGTGTCTAGCCTGTTTCAAGCCTGTGTCTATCCTGTGTCAAGCCTGTGTCTAGTTTGTGTCTAGCCTGTGTCTAGCCTGTGTCTAGCCTGTGTCTAGCCTGTGTCTAGCCTGTGTCTAGCTTGTGTCTAGCCTGTGTCTAGCCTGTGTCTAGCCTGTGTCTAGCCTGTGTCTAGCCTGTGTCTAGCCTGTGTCTAGCCTGTGTCTAGCCTGTGTCTAGCCTGTGTCTAGTCTGTGTCTAGCCTTTGCCTAGACAGTGTCTAGCCTGTGCCCAGCCAGTGTCAAGCCTGTGTCTAGCCTGTGCCTAGCCAGTTTTTAGCCAGTGTCTAGCCTGTGTCTAGCCTGTGTCTGGCGTGTGTCTAGCCTGTGTCTAGCCTGTGCCTAGCAAGTTTCTAGCCTGTGTCTGGCCTGTGCTTAGCCAGTTTCTAGATTGTGTCTAGCGTGTGCCTAGCCTGTGGCTAGCCTGTGTCTAGCCCTTGTCTAGCCTGTGTCTAGCCTGTGCCTAGCCAGTGTATAGCCTCTGTCTAGCCTGTGTCTAGCCTGTGTCTAGCCTGTGTCTAGCCTGTGTCTAGCCTGTGTCTAGCCTGTGTCTAGCCTGTTTCAAGCCTGTGTCTATCCTGTGTCTAGCCTGTGTCTAGCTTGTGTCTAGCCTGTGTCTAGCCTGTGTCTAGCTTGTGTCTAGCCTGTGTCTAGCCTGTGTCTAGCCTGTGCTTAGCCAGTTTCTAGTCTGTGCCAAGCCAGTGTCTAGCCTGTGCCTAGCCAGTGTCTAGCCTGTGCCGTGCCTGTGACTGGCATGTGCATACCCTGTGCCTAGCTAGTGTCTAGCCTGTGTCTAGCCTGTGCCTTGCCTGTGCCTTGCCTGAGACTGGCATGTGCATAGCCTGTGCCTAGCCAGTGTCTAGCATGTGTCTAGCCTGTGCCTTGCCTGAGACTGTCATGTGCATAGCGTGTGCCTAGCCAGTGTCTAGCCTGTGTCTAGCCTGTGCCTTGCCTGAGACTGGCATGTGCATAGCGTGTGCCTAACCAGTGTCTAGCCAATGCCTAGCCTGTGTCTAGCCTGTGCCTTGCCTGAGACTGGCATGTGCATAGCGTGTGCCTCGCCAGTGTCTAGCCAGTGCCTAGCCTGTGCCTAGCCTGTGCCTTGCCTGTGCCTAGCCTGTGACTAGCCTGTGTCTAGCCTGTGCCTTGCATGTAACTGGCATGTGCATAGCCTGTGCCTTGCCTGTGACTGGCATGTGCATAGCCTGTGCTTAGCCAGTGTCTAGCCTGTTTCTAGCCTGTGCCTTGCCTGAGACAGGCATGTGCATAGCGTGTGCCTAGCCAGTGCCTAGCCAGTGTCTAGCCAGTGCCTAGCCTGTGCCTAGCCAGTGTCTAGCCTTTGTCTAGCCTGTGCATAGCCTGTGTCTAGCCTGTGCCTAGCCAGTGTATAGCCTGTGCCTAGCCAGTGTCTAGCCTGTGTCTAGCCTGTGCCTAGCCAGTTTCTAGCCTGTGCCTAGCCAGTGTCTAGCCTGTGTCTAGCCTGTGCCTAGCCAGTTTCTAGCCTGTGCCTAGCCAGTGTATAGCCTCTGTCTAGCCTGTGTCTAGCCTGTGTCTAGCCTGTCTAGCCTGTGTCTAGCCTGTGCCTTGCCTGTGACTGGCATGTGCATAGCCTGTGCCTAGCCAGTGTCTAGCCTGTGTCTAGCCTGTGCCTTGCCTGTGCCTTGCCTGAGACTGGCATGTGCATAGCCTGTGCCTAGCCAGTGTCTAGCCTGTGTCTAGCCTGTGCCTTGCCTGAGACTGGCATGTGCATAGCGTGTGCCTAGCCAGTGTCTAGCCTGTGTCTAGCCTGTGCCTTGCCTGTGCCTTGCCTGAGACTGGCATGTGCATAGCGTGTGCCTAGCCAGTGTCTAGCCAGTGCCTAGCCTGTGTCTAGCCTGTGCCTTGCCTGAGACTGGCATGTGCATAGCGTGTGCCTAGCCAGTGTCTAGCCAGTGCCTAGCCTGTGCCTAGCCTGTGCCTTGCCTGTGCCTAGCCTGTGACTAGCCTGTGTCTAGCCTGTGCCTTGCATGTGACTGGCATGTGCATAGCCTGTGCCTTGCCTATGACTGGCATGTGCATAGCCTGTGCTTAGCCAGTGTCTAGCCTGTTTCTAGCCTGTGCCTTGCCTGAGACAGGCATGTGCATAGCGTGTGCCTAGCCAGTTTCTAGCCAGTGCCTAGCCTGTGCCTAGCCAGTGTCTAGCCTTTGTCTAGCCTGTGCATAGCCTGTGTCTAGCCTGTGCCTAGCCAGTGTATAGCCTCTGTCTAGCCTGTGTCTAGTCTGTGTCTAGCCGGTGCCTAGCCAGTGTCTAGCCAGTGCCTAGCCTGTGCCTAGCCAGTGTCTAGCCTTTGTCTAGCCTGTGCATAGCCTGTGTCTAGCCTGTGCCTAGCCAGTGTATAGCCTCTGTCTAGCCTGTTTCTTGCCTGTGTCTAGCCTGTCTAGCCTGTGCCTTGCCTGAGACTGGCATGAGCATAGCGTGTGCCTAGCCAGTGTCTAGCCAGTGCCTAGCCTTTGTCTAGCCTCTGCATAGCCAGAGTCTAGCCAGTGTATAGCCTCTATCTAGCCTTGTCTAGTCTGTGTCTTCACGGTGTCTAGCCTGTGTCTAGCCTGTGTCTAGCCTGTGCCTAGCCTGTGCCTAGCCTGTGCCTAGCTTGTGCCTAGCCTGTGTCTAGCCTGTGTCTAGCCTGTGTCTAGCCTGTGTCTAGCCTGTGTCTAGCCTGTGTCTAGCCTGTGTCTAGCCTGTGTCTAGCCTGTGTCTAGCCTGTGTCTAGCCTGTGTCTAGCCTGTGTCTAGCCTGTGTCTAGCCTGTATCTAGCCTGTGTCTAGCCTGTGTCTAGCCTTTGTCTAGCCTGTGTCTAGCCTGTGTCTAGCAAGTTCCTAGCCTCTGCCTAGCCTGTACCTAGCCAGTGCCTAGCCTCTACCTAGCCAGTACCTAGCCTGTACCTAGCCAGTGCCTAGCCTGTACATAGCCATTGTCTAGCCTGTGCCTAGCCAGTGTCTGACCTGTGCCTAGCCAGTGTCTAGCCTGTGCCCAGCCAGTGTCTAGCCTGTGCCTAGCCAGTTTCTAGCCTGTGTCTAGCCTGTGCTTAGCCAGTGTTTAGCCTGTGCCTAGCCAGTGTCTAGCCTGTGCCTAGCCTGTGTCTAGCCTGTGCCTAGCCAGTTTCTAGCCTGTGTCTAGCCTGTGTCTAGCCTGTGTCTAGCCTGTGTCTAGCCTGTGTCTAGCCTGTGTCTAGCCTGTGTCTAGCCTGTGTCTAGCCTGTGTCTAGCCTGTGTCTAGCCTGTGTCTAGCCTGTGTCTAGCCTGTGTCTAGTCTGTGTCTAGCCTGTGCCTAGCCAGTGTCTAGCCTGTGCCCAGCCAGTGTCTAGCCTGTGTCTAGCCTGTGCCTAGCCAGTTTCTAACCAGAGTCTAGCCTGTGTCTAGCCTGTGTCTAGCCTGTGTCTTGCCTGTGTCTAGCCTGTGTCTAGCCTGTGACTAGCCTGTGTCTAGAATGTGTCTAGCCTGTGTCTAGCCTGTGTCTCGCCTGTGTCTCGCCTGTGTCTAGCCTGTGCCTAGCCTGTGTCTAGCCTGTTTCTAGCCTCTGTCTAGCCTGTGCCTTGCCAGTTTCTAGCCTGTGTCTAGCCTGTGCCAAGCAAGTGTCTAGCCTGTGACTAGCCTGTATCTAGCCTGTTTCTAGCCTGTGTCTAGCCTGTGTCTAGCCTGTGTCTAGCTTGTGTCTAGCCTGTGTCTAGCCTGTGTCTAGCCTGTGTCTTGCCTGTATCTAGCCTGTGTCTAGCCTGTGTCTTGCCTGTGTCTAGCCTGTGTCTAGAATGTGTCTAGCCTGTGTCTAGCCTGTGTCTAGCCAGTGTCTAGCCTGTGTCTAGCCTGTGCCTAGCAAGTTTCTAGCCTGTGTCTGGCCTGTGTCTAGCCTGTGTCTAGCCTGTGTCTAGCCTGTACGTAGCCAGTGCCTAGCCTCTGCCTAGCCTGTACGTAGCCAGTGCCTAGCCTCTGCCTAGCCTGTGCCCAGTCAGTGTCTAGCCTGTGTCTAGCCTGTGCCTAGCCAGTTTCTAGCCTGTGTTTAGCCTGTGCTTAGCAAGTGTCTAGTCTGTGCCAAGCCCGTGTCTAGCCTGTGTCTAGCCTGTGTCTAGCCTGTGTCTAGCCTGTTTCAAGCCTGTGTCTATCCTGTGTCAAGCCTGTGTCTAGTTTGTGTCTAGCCTGTGTCTAGCCTGTGTCTAGCCTGTGTCTAGCCTGTGTCTAGCCTGTGTCTAGCTTGTGTCTAGCCTGTGTCTAGCCTGTGTCTAGCCTGTGTCTAGCCTGTGTCTAGCCTGTGTCTAGCCTGTGTCTAGCCTGTGTCTAGCCTGTGTCTAGCCTGTGTCTAGTCTGTGTCTAGCCTTTGCCTAGACAGTGTCTAGCCTGTGCCCAGCCAGTGTCAAGCCTGTGTCTAGCCTGTGCCTAGCCAGTTTTTAGCCAGTGTCTAGCCTGTGTCTAGCCTGTGTCTGGCGTGTGTCTAGCCTGTGTCTAGCCTGTGCCTAGCAAGTTTCTAGCCTGTGTCTGGCCTGTGCTTAGCCAGTTTCTAGATTGTGTCTAGCGTGTGCCTAGCCTGTGGCTAGCCTGTGTCTAGCCCTTGTCTAGCCTGTGTCTAGCCTGTGCCTAGCCAGTGTCTAGCCTCTGTCTAGCCTGTGTCTAGCCTGTGTCTAGCCTGTGTCTAGCCTGTGTCTAGCCTGTGTCTAGCCTGTGTCTAGCCTGTTTCAAGCCTGTGTCTATCCTGTGTCTAGCCTGTGTCTAGCTTGTGTCTAGCCTGTGTCTAGCCTGTGTCTAGCTTGTGTCTAGCCTGTGTCTAGCCTGTGTCTAGCCTGCGTCTAGCCTGTGCCTAGCCAGTGCCTAGCCAGTGTTTAGCCTGTGCCCAGCCAGTGTCTAGCCTGTGTCTAGCCTGTGCCTAGCCAGTTTCTAGCCTGTGTCTAGCTTTTGTCTAGCCTGTGTCTAACCTGTGTTTAGCCTGTGTCTAGCCTGTGTCTAGCCTGTGTCTAGCCTGTGTCTAGCCTGTGTCTAGCCTGTGTCTAGCCTGTGTCTAGCCTGTGTCTAGCCTGTTTCTAGCCTGTGTCTAGTCTGTGTCTAGCCTTTGCCTAGACAGTGTCTAGCCTGTGCCCAGCCAGTGTCAAGCCTGTGTCTAGCCTGTGCCTAGCCAGTTTTTAGCCAGTGTCTAGCCTGTGTCTAGCCTGTGTCTGGCCTGTGTCTAGCCAGTGAATACCCTCTGTCTAGCCTGTGCCTAGCCAGTTTCTAGCCTGTGCTTAGCCAGTGTCTAATCCGTGCCAAGCCAGTGTCAAGCCTGTGTCTAGCCTGTATCTCGCCTGTTTCTAGCCTGTGACTAGCCTGTGTCTAGCCTGTGTCTAGCTTGTGTCTAGCCTGTGTCTAGCCTTTGTCTAGCCTGTGTCTAGCCTGTGTCTAGCCTGTGACTAGCCTGTGTCTTGCCTGTGTCTAGCCTGTGTCTAGAATGTGTCTAGCCTGTGTCTAGCCTGTGTCTAGCCTGTGTCTAGCCTGTGTCTAGCCTGTGTCTAGCCTGTGTCTAGCCTGTGTCTAGCCTGTGTCTAGCCTGTGTCTAGCCTGTTTCTAGCCTGTGTCTAGCCTGTGTCTAGCCTGTGTCTAGCCTGTGTCTAGCCTGTGTCTAGCCTGTGTCTAGCCTGTATCTAGCCTGTTTCTAGCCTGTGTCTAGCCTGTGTCTAGCTTGTGTCTAGCCTGTGTCTAGCCTGTGTCTAGCCTGTGTCTAGCCTGTGTCTAGAATGTGTCTAGCCTGTGTCTAGCCTGTGTCTAGCCTGTGTCTAGCCTGTGTCTAGCCTGTGTCTAGCCTGTGTCTAGCCTGTGTCTAGCCTGTGTCTAGCCTGTGTCTAGCCTGTGTCTAGCCTGTGTCTAGCCTGTGTCTAGCCTGTGTCTAGCCTGTGTCTAGCCTGTGTCTAGCCTGTGTCTTGCCTGTGTCTAGCCTGTGTCTAGAATGTGTCTAGCCTGTGTTTAGCCTGTGTCTAGCCTGTGTCTAGCCTGTGTCTAGCCTGTGTCTAGCCTGTGTCTAGCCTGTGTCTAGCCTGTGTCTAGCCTGTGTCTAGCCTGTGTCTAGCCAGTGTCTAGCCTGTGCCCAGCCAGTGTCTAGCCTGTGTCTAGCCTGTGTCTAGTCTGTGTCTAGCCTGTGTCTAGCCTGTGTCTAGCCTGTGTCTAGCCTGTGTCTAGCCTGTGCCTAGCCTGTGTCTTGCCTGTGACTGGCATGTGCATAGCCTGTGCCTAGCCAGTGTCTAGCCTGTGTCTAGCCTGTGCCTTGCCTAAAACTGGCATGTGCATAGCATATGCCTAGCCAGTATTTAGCCAGTGCCTAGCCTGTGCCTAGCCAGTGTCTAGCGTTTGTCTAGCCTGTGCATAGCCAGAGTCTAGCCTGTGCCTAGCCAGTGTGTAGCCTCTGTCTAGCCTGTGTCTAGTCTGTGTCTAGCCTGTGTCTAGTCTGTGTCTAGCCTGTGTCTAGCCTTTGTCTAGCTTGTGTCTAGCCTGTGTCAAGTATGTGCCTAGCCTGTACCTAGCCATTGTCTAGCCTGTTCATAGCCATTGTCTAGCCTTTGCCTAGCCAGTGTCTAGCCTGTGCCTAGCCAGTGTCTAGCCTGTGCCCAGCCTGTGTCTAGCCTGTGTCTAGCATGCGCCTAGCCAGTTTGTAGACTGTGTCTAGCCTGTGTCTGGACTGTGTCTAGCCTGTCTCTAGCTTGTGTCTAGCCTGTGTCTAGCCTGTGTCTAGCCTGTGTCTAGCCTGTGTCTAGCCTGTGTCTAGCCTGTGTCTAGCCTGTGTCTGGCCTGTGCCCAGCCAGTGTCTAGCCTGTGCCCAGCCAGTGTCTAGCCTGTGTCTAGCCTGTGCCTAGCCAGTTTCTAGCCTGTGTCTAGCCTGTGACTAGCCTGTGTCTAGCCTGTGTCTAGCCTGTGTCTAGCATGTGCCTAGCCTCTGCCTAGTCTGTGCCAAGGCAGTTTCTAGCCTGTGTCCAGCCTGTGTCTAGTCTGTTTCTAGCCTGTGTCTAGCCTGTGTCTAGACTGTGTCTAGCCTGTCTCTAGCCAGTGTATAGCCTCTGTGTATCCTGTGCCTAGCCAGTTTCTAGCCTGTGTCTAGCCTGTGTCTAGCCTGTGTCTAGTCTGTGCCAAGCCAGTGTCTAGCCTGTGTCTAGCCTGTTTCTATCCTGTGCCTAGCCTGTGTCTAGCTTGTGTCTAGCCTGTGTCTAGCCTGTGTCTAGCCTGTGTCTAGCCTGTGTCTAGCCTGTGCTTAGCCAGTGTCTAGTCTGTGCCAAGCCCGTGTCTAGCCTGTGTCTAGCCTGTGTCTAGCCTGTGTCTAGCCTGTGCCTAGCAAGTTTCTAGCCTGTGTCTGGCCCGTGTCTGGCCCGTGTCTAGCCTGTGTCTAGCCTGTGTCTAGCCTGTGTCTAGCATGTGCCTAGCCTCTGCCCAGCCTGTACGTAGCCAGTGCCTAGCCTCTGCCTAGCCTGTGCCCAGCCAGTGTCTAGCCTGTGTCTAGCCTGTGCCTAGCCAGTTTCTAGCCTGTGTCTAGCCTGCGTCTAGCCTGTGCCTAGCCAGTGCCTAGCCAGTGTCTAGCCTGTGCCCAGCCAGTGTCTACCCTGTGTCTAGCATGTGCCTAGCCTCTGCCTAGCCTGTACGTAGCCAGTGCTTAGCCTCTGCCTAGCCTGTGCCCAGCCAGTGTCTAGCCTGTGTCTAGCCTGTGCCTAGCCAGTTTCTAGCCTGTGTCTAGCCTGTGCTTAGCCAGTGTCTAGTCTGTGCCAAGCCCGTGTCTAGCCTGTGTCTAGCCTGTGTCTAGCCTGTTTCAAGCCTGTGTCTAGCCTGTGTCTAGCCTGTGTCTAGCTTGTGTCTAGCCTGTGTCTAGCTTGTGTCAAACCTGTGTCTAGCCTGTGTCTAGCCTGTGTCTAGCCTGTGTCTAGTCTGTGTCTAGCCTTTGCCTAGACAGTGTCTAGATTGTGCCCAGCCAGTGTCTAGCCTGTGTCTAGCCTGTGCCTAGCCAGTTTCTAGCCAGTGTCTAGCCTGTGTCTAGCCTGTGTCTAGCCTGTGTCTGGCCTGTGTCTAGCCAGTGTATAGCCTCTGTCTAGCCTGTGCCTAGCCAGTTTCTAGCCTGTGTCTAGCCTGTGCTTGGCCAGTGTCTAATCCGTGCCAAGCCAGTGTCAAGCCTGTGTCTAGCCTGTGTCTAGAATGTGTCTAGCCTGTGTCTAGCCTGTGTCTAGCCTGTGTCAAGCCTGTGTCTGGCCTGTGTCTAGCCAGTGTATAGCCTCTGTCTAGCCTGTGCCTAGCCAGTTTCTAGCCTGTGTCTAGCCTGTGCTTAGCCAGTGTCTAATCCGTGCCAAGCCAGTGTCTAGCCTGTGTCTAGCATGTGCCTAGCCTCTGCCTAGTCTGTGCCAAGGCAGTTTCTAGCCTGTGTCCAGCCTGTGTCTAGTCTGTTTCTAGCCTGTGTCTAGCCTGTGTCTAGACTGTGTCTAGCCTGTCTCTAGCCAGTGTATAGCCTCTGTGTAACCTGTGCCTAGCCAGTTTCTAGCCTGTGTCTAGCCTGTGTCTAGTCTGTGCCAAGCCAGTGTCTAGCCTGTGTCTAGCCTGTTTCTATCATGTGCCTAGCCTGTGTCTAGCTTGTGTCTAGCCTGTGTCTAGCCTGTGTCTAGCCTGTGTCTAGCCTGTGCTTAGCCAGTGTCTAGTCTGTGCCAAGCCCGTGTCTAGCCTGTGTCTAGCCTGTGTCTAGAATGTGTCTAGCCTGTGTCTAGCCTGTGTCTAGCCTGTGCCTAGCAAGTTGCTAGCCTGTGTCTAGCCTGTTTCTATCATGTGCCTAGCCTGTGTCTAGCCTGTGTCTAGCCTGTGTCTAGTCTGTGCCAAGCCAGTGTCTAGCCTGTGTCTAGCCTGTTTCTATCATGTGCCTAGCCTGTGTCTAGCTTGTGTCTAGCCTGTGTCTAGCCTGTGTCTAGCCTGTGTCTAGCATGTGCCTAGCCTCTGCCTAGCCTGTACGTAGCCAGTGCCTAGCCTCTGCCTAGCCTGTGCCCAGGCAGTGTCTAACCTGTGCCCAGGCAGTGTCTAGCCTGTGTCTAGCCTGTGCCTAGCCAGTTTCTAGCCTGTGTCTAACCAGTGCTTAGCCAGTGTCTAGTCTGTGCCAAGCCCGTGTCTAGCGTGTGTCTAGCCTGTGTCTAGCCTGTGTCTAGCCTGTGTCTAGCCTGTTTCAAGCCTGTGTCTAGCCTGTGTCTAGCCTGTGTCTAGCTTGTGTCTAGCCTGTGACTAGCTTGTGTCTAGCCTGTGTCTAGCCTGTGTCTAGCCTGTGTCTAGCCTGTGTCTAGCCTGTGTCTGGCCTGTGTCTAGCCAGTGTATAGCCTCTGTCTAGCCTGTGCCTAGCCAGTTTCTAGCCTGTGTCTAGCCTGTGTCTAGCCTGTGTCTAGCCTGTGTCTAGCCTGTGTCTAGCCTTTATCTAGCCTGTTTCTAGCCTGTGTCTAGCCTGTGTCTAGCCTGTGTTTAGCTTGTGTCTAGCCTGTGTCTAGCCTGTGTCTAGCCTGTGTCTAGCCTGTGCTTAGCCAGTGTCCAGTCTGTGCCAAGCCCGTGTCTAGCCTGTGTCTAGCCTGTGTCTAGAATGTGTCTAGCCTGTGTCTAGCCTGTGTCTAGCCTGTGTCTAGCCTGTGTCTGGCCTGTGTCTAGCCAGTGTATAGCCTCTGTCTAGCCTGTGCCTAGCCAGTTTCTAGCCTGTGTCTAGCCTGTGCTTAGCCAGTGTCTAATCCGTGCCAAGCCAGTGTCTAGCCTGTGTCTAGCCTGTATCTAGCCTGTGTCTAGCCTGTGTCTAGCCTGTGCTTAGCCAGTGTCTAGTCTGTGCCAAGCCCGTGTGTAGCCTGTGTCTAGCCTGTGTCTAGAATGTGTCTAGCCTGTGTATAGCCTGTGCCTAGCAAGTTGCTAGCCTGTGTCTGGCCTGTGTCTAGCCTGTGTCTAGCCTGTGTCTAGCCTGTGTCTAGCATGTGCCTAGCCTCTGCCTAGCCTCTACGTAGCCAGTGCCTAGCCTCTGCCTAGCCTGTGCCCAGGCAGTGTCTAACC
Source organism: Zaprionus gabonicus (assembly GCA_018903695.1). NCBI lineage: Eukaryota > Metazoa > Arthropoda > Insecta > Diptera > Drosophilidae > Zaprionus > Zaprionus gabonicus. The sequence continues at coordinate 114,773 of JAEIFO010001488.1, read as the reverse complement.
TGTGCCCAGGCAGTGTCTAGCCTGTGTCTAGCCTGTGCCTAGCCAGTTTCTAGCCTGTGTCTAGCCTGTGCTTAGCCAGTGTCTAGTCTGTGCCAAGCCCGTGTCTAGCGTGTGTCTAGCCTGTGTCTAGCCTGTGTCTAGCTTGTGTCTAGCCTGTTTCAAGCCTGTGTCTAGCCTGTGTCTAGCCTGTGTCTAGCTTGTGTCTAGCCTGTGACTAGCTTGTGTCTAGCCTGTGTCTAGCCTGTGTCTAGCCTGTGTCTAGCCTGTGTCTAGCCTGTGTCTAGCCTGTGCCTAGCCAGTGCCTAGCCAGTGTCTAGCTTGTGCCCAGCCAGTGTCTAGCCTGTGTCTAGCATGTGCCTAGCTTCTGCCTAGCCTGTACGTAGCCAGTGCCTAGCCTCTGCCTAGCCTGTGCCCAGCCAGTGTCTAGCCTGTGTCTAGCCTGTGCCTAGCCAGTTTCTAGCATGTATCTAGCCTGTGCTTAGCCAGTGTCTAGTCTATGCCAAGCCCGTGTCTAGCCTGTGTCTAGCCTGTGTCTAGCCTGTGTCTAGCCTGTTTCAAGCCTGTGACTAGCCTGTGCCTAGCCAGTTTCTAGCCTGTGTCTAGCCTTTGTCTAGCCTGTGTCTAGCCTGTGTCTAGCCTGTGTCTAGCCTGTGTCTAGCCTGTGTCTAGCCTGTGTCTAGCCTGTGTCTAGCCTGTATCTAGCCTGTGTCTAGCCAGTGTCTAGCCTGTGCCTTGCCTGTGACTGGCATGTGACTGGCATGTGCATAGCCTTTGTCTAGCCTGTGCCTTGCCTGTGTCTAGCCTGTTTCAAGCCTGTGTCTAGCCTGTGTCTAGCCTGTGTCTAGCCTGTGTCTAGCCTGTGTCTAGCCTGTGTCTAGCCAGTGTCTAGCCTGTGTCTAGCCTGTGCCTAGCCAGTTTCTAGCCTGTGTCTAGCCTTTGTCTAGCCTGTGTCTAGCCTGTGTCTAGCCTGTGTCTAGCCTGTGTCTAGCCTGTGTCTAGCCTGTGCCTAGCCAGTGCCTAGCCAGTGTCTAGCCTGTGCCCAGCCAGTGTCTAGCCTGTGTCTAGCATGTGCCTAGCCTCTGCCTAGCCTGTACGTAGCCAGTGCCTAGCCTCTGCCTAGCCTGTGCCCAGCCAGTGTCTAGCCTGTGTCTAGCCTGTGCCTAGCCAGTTTCTAGCCTGTGTCTAGCCTGTGCTTAGCCAGTGTCTAGTCTGTGCCAAGCCCGTGTCTAGCCTGTGTCTAGCCTGTGTCTAGCCTGTTTCAAGCCTGTGTCTAGCCTGTGTCTAGCCTGTGTCTAGCTTGTGTCTAGCCTGTGTCTAGCTTGTGTCTAGCCTGTGTCTAGCCTGTGTCTAGCCTGTGTCTAGCCTGTGTCTAGCCTGTGCCTAGCCAGTGCCTAGCCAGTGTCTAGCCTGTGCCCAGCCAGTGTCTAGCCTGTGTCTAGCATGTGCCTAGCCAGTTTCTAGCCTGTGTCTAGCCTTTGTCTAGCCTGTGTCTAGCCTTTGTCTAGCCTGTGTCTAGCCTGTGTCTAGCCTGTGTCTAGCCTGTGTCTAGCCTGTGTCTAGCCTGTGTCTAGCTTGTGTCTAGCCTGTGTCTAGCCTGTGTCTAGTCTGTGTCTAGCCTGTGTCCAGCCTGTGTCTAGCCTGTGTCTAGCCTGTGTCTAGTCTGTGTCTAGCCTTTGCCTAGACAGTGTCTAGATTGTGCCCAGCCAGTGTCTAGCCTGTGTCTAGCCTGTGCCTAGCCAGTTTCTAGCCAGTGTCTAGCCTGTGTCTAGCCTGTGTCTAGCCTGTGTCTGGCCTGTGTCTAGCCAGTGTAAAGCCTCTGTCTAGCCTGTGCCTAGCCAGTTTCTAGCCTGTGTCTAGCCTGTGCTTAGCCAGTGTCTAATCCGTGCCAAGCCAGTGTCTAGCCTGTGTCTAGCCTGTATCTAGCCTGTGTCTAGCCTGTGTCTAGCCTGTGTCTAGCTTGTGTCTAGCCTGTGTCTGGCCTGTGTCTAGCCAGTGTATAGCCTCTGTCTAGCCTGTGCCTAGCCAGTTTCTAGCCTGTGTCTAGCCTGTGTCTAGCCTGTGTCTAGCCTGTGTCTAGCCTGTATCTAGCCTGTTTCTAGCCTGTGTCTAGCCTTTGTCTAGCCTGTGTCTAGCTTGTGTCTAGCCTGTGTCTAGCCTGTGTCTAGCCTGTGTCTAGCCTGTGCTTAGCCAGTGTCCAGTCTGTGCCAAGCCCGTGTCTAGCCTGTGTCTAGCCTGTGTCTAGAATGTGTCCAGCCTGTGTCTAGCCTGTGTCTAGCCTGTGTCTGGCCTGTGTCTAGCCAGTGTATAGGCTCTGTCTAGCCTGTGCCTAGCCAGTTTCTAGCCAGTGTCTAGCCTGTGCTTAGCCAGTGTCTAATCCGTGCCAAGCCAGTGTCTAGCCTGTGTCTAGCCTGTATCTAGCCTGTGTCTAGCCTGTGTCTAGCCTGTGCTTAGCCAGTGTCTAGTCTGTGCCAAGCCCGTGTCTAGCCTGTGTCTAGCCTGTGTCTAGAATGTGTCTAGCCTGTGTCTAGCCTGTGTCTAGCCTGTGCCTAGCAAGTTGCTAGCCTGTGTCTGGCCTGTGTCTAGCCTGTGTCTAGCCTGTATCTAGCCTGTGTCTAGCATGTGCCTAGCCTCTGCCTAGCCTGTACGTAGCCAGTGCCTAGCCTCTGCCTAGCCTGTGCCCAGGCAGTGTCTAGCCTGTACCCAGGCAGTGTCTAGCCTGTGTCTAGCCTGTGCCTAGCCAGTTTCTAGCCTGTGTCTAGCCTGTGCTTAGCCAGTGTCTAGTCTGTGCCAAGCCCGTGTCTAGCCTGTGTCTAGCCTGTGTCTAGCCTGTGTCTAGCCTGTGTCTAGCCTGTGTCTAGCCAGTTTCAAGCCTGTGTCTAGCCTGTGTCTAGCCTGTGTCTAGCTTGTGTCTAGCCTGTGTCTAGCTTGTGTCTAGCCTGTGCCTAGCCTGTGTCTAGCCTGTGTCTAGCCTGTGTCTAGCCTGTGCCTAGCCAGTGCCTAGCCAGTGTCTAGCCTGTGCCCAGCCAGTGTCTAGCCTGTGTCTAGCATGTGCCTAGCTTCTGCCTAGCCTGTACGTAGCCAGTGCCTAGCCTCTGCCTAGCCTGTGCCCAGCCAGTGTCTAGCCTGTGTCTAGCCTGTGCCTAGCCAGTTTCTAGCCTGTGTCTAGCCTGTGCTTAGCCAGTGTCTAGTCTGTGCCAAGCCCGTGTCTAGCCTGTGACTAGCCTGTGTCTAGCCTGTTTCAAGCCTGTGTCTAGCCTGTGTCTAGCCTGTGTCTAGCCTGTGTCTAGCCTGTGTCTAGCCTGTGTCTAGCCTGTGTCTAGCCTGTGACTAGCCTGTGCCTAGCCAGTGCCTAGCCAGTGTCTAGCCTGTGCCCAGCCAGTGTCTAGCCTGTGTCTAGCCTGTGCCTAGCCAGTTTCTAGCCTGTGTCTAGCCTGTGTCTAGCCTTTGTCTAGCCTGTGTCTAGCCTGTGTCTAGCCTGTGTCTAGCCTGTGTCTAGCCTGTGTCTAGCCTGTGTCTAGCCTGTGTCTAGCCTGTGTCTAGCCTGTATCTAGCCTGTGTCTAGCCAGTGTCTAGCCTGTGCCTTGCCTGTGACTGGCATGTGACTGGCATGTGCATAGCCTTTGTCTAGCCTGTGCCTTGCCTGTGACTGGCGTGTGACTGGCATGTGCATAGCCTGTGCCTAGCCAGTGTCTAGCCTGTGTCTAGCCTGTACCTTGCCTGAGATTGGCATGTGCATAGCGTGTGCCTAGCCAGTGTCTAGCCTGTGTCTAGCCTGTGCCTTGCCAGAGACTGGCATGTGCATAGCGTGTGCCTAGCCAGTGTCTAGCTAGTGCCTAGCCTGTGCCTAGCCTGTGTCTAGCCTGTGCCTAGCCTGTGCCTAGCCTGTGCCTAGCCTGTGCCTAGCCTGTGCCTTGCCTGTGACTGGCATGTGACTGGCATGTGCATAGCCTGTGCCTAGCCAGTGTCTAGCCTGTGTCTAGCCTGTGCCTTGCCTGAGACAGGCATGTGCATAGCGTGTGCCTAGCCAGTGTCTAGCCAGTGCCTAGTCTGTGCCTATCCTGTGCCTAGCCTGTGTCTAGCCTGTGTCTAGCCTGTGCCTTGCCTGTGACTGGCATGTGCATAGCCTGTGCCTAGCCAGTGTCTATCCTGTGTCTAGCCTGTGCCTTGCCTGAGACAGGCATGTGCATAGCGTGTGCCTAGCCAGTGTATAGCCTTTGTCTAGCCTGTGCATAGCCTGTGTCTAGCCTGTGCCTAGCCAGTGTATATATAGCCTCTGTCTAGCCTGTGTCTAGTCTGTGTCTAGCCGGTGTCTAGCATGTGCCTAGCCTGTGCCTAGCCTGTGACTGGCCTGTGCCTAGCCTGTGCCTAGCTTGTGCCTAGCCTGTGGCTAGCCTGTGCCTAGCCTATGCTTAGCCTGTGTCTAGCCTGTGTCTAGCCTGTGTCTAGCCTGTGTCTAGCCTGTGTCTAGCCTGTGTCTAGCCTGTGTCCAGCCTGTGCCTAGCCTGTGCCTAGCCTGTGTTTGCTTGTGTCTAGCCTGTGTCTAGACTGTGTCTAGCCTGTGTCTAGCCTGTGTCTAGCCTGTGTCTAGCATGTGTCTAGCCTGTGTCAAGCCTGTGTCTAGCCTGTGTCTAGCTTGTGTCTAGCCTGTGTCTAGCCTGTGCCTAGCCAGTGTGTAGCCAGTGCCTAGAATGTGCCTAGCTTGTGCCTAGCCTGTGTCTAGCCTGTGCATTGCCTGAGACAGGCATGTGCATAGCGTATGCCTAGCCAGTGTCTAGCCAGTGCCTAGCCTGTGCCTAGCCAGTGTCTAGCCTGTGTCTAGCCTGTGTCTAGCCTGTGTCTAGCCTGTGTCTAGCCTGTGTCTAGCCTGTGTCTAGCCTGTGTCTAGCCTGTGTCTAGCCTGTGTCTAGCCTGTGTCTAGCCTGTGTCTAGCCTGTGTCTAGCCTGTGTCTAGCCTGTGTCTAGCCTGTGTCTAGCCTGTGTCTAGCCTGTGTCTAGCCTGTGTCTAGCCTGTGTCTAGCCTATGTCTAGCCTGTGTCTAGCCTGTGTCTAGCCTGTGTCTAGCCTGTGTCTAGCCTGTGTCTAGCCTGTGTCTAGCCTGTGTCTAGCCTGTGTCTAGCCTGTGTCTAGATTGTGTCTACCCTGTGCCCAGCCAGTGTCTAGCCTGTGTCTAGCCTGTGCCTAGCCAGTTTCTTGCCTGTGTCTAGCCTGTGCTTAGCCAGTGTCTAGTCTGTGCCAAGCCCGTGTCTAGCCTGTGACTAGCCTGTGCCTAGCCAGTGCCTAGCCAGTGTCTAGCCTGTGCCCAGCCAGTGTCTAGCCTGTGTCTAGCCTGTGCCTAGCCAGTTTCTAGCCTGTGTCTAGCCTTTGTCTAGCCTGTGTCTAGCCTGTGTCTAGCCTGTGTCTAGCCTGTGTCTAGCCTGTGTCTAGCCTGTGTCTAGCCTGTGTCTAGCCTGTGTCTAGCCTGTGTCTAGCCTGTGTCTAGCCTGTGTCTAGCCTGTGTCTAGCCTGTGTCTAGCCTGTGTCTAGATTGTGTCTAGCCTGTGCCCAGCCAGTGTCTAGCCTGTGTCTAGCCTGTGCCTAGCCAGTTTCTAGCCTGTGTCTAGCCTGTGCTTAGCCAGTGTCTAGTCTGTGCCAAGCCCGTGTCTAGCCTGTGACTAGCCTGTGCCTAGCCAGTGCCTAGCCAGTGTCTAGCCTGTGCCCAGCCAGTGTCTAGCCTGTGTCTAGCCTGTGACTAGCCAGTTTCTAGCCTGTGTCTAGCCTTTGTCTAGCCTGTGTCTAGCCTGTGTCTAGCCTGTGTCTAGCCTGTGTCTAGCCTGTGTCTAGCCTGTGTCTAGCCTGTGTCTAGCCTGTGTCTAGCCTGAATCTAGCCTGTGTCTAGCCTTTGTCTAGCCTGTGTCTAGCCTGTGTCTAGCCTGTGTCTAGCCTGTGTCTAGCCTGTGTCTAGCCTGTGTCTAGCCTGTGTCTAGCCTGTGTCTAGCCTGTGTCTAGCCTGTGTCTAGCCTGTGTCTAGCCTGTGTCTAGATTGTGTCTACCCTGTGCCCAGCCAGTGTCTAGCCTGTGTCTAGCCTGTGCCTAGCCAGTTTCTTGCCTGTGTCTAGCCTGTGCTTAGCCAGTGTCTAGTCTGTGCCAAGCCCGTGTCTAGCCTGTGACTAGCCTGTGCCTAGCCAGTGCCTAGCCAGTGTCTAGCCTGTGCCCAGCCAGTGTCTAGCCTGTGTCTAGCCTGTGCCTAGCCAGTTTCTAGCCTGTGTCTAGCCTTTGTCTAGCCTGTGTCTAGCCTGTGTCTAGCCTGTGTCTAGCCTGTGTCTAGCCTGTGTCTAGCCTGTGTCTAGCCTGTGTCTAGCCTGTGTCTAGCCTGTGTCTAGCCTGTGTCTAGCCTGTGTCTAGCCTGTGTCTAGCCTGTGTCTAGCCTGTGTCTAGATTGTGTCTAGCCTGTGCCCAGCCAGTGTGTAGCCTGTGTCTAGCCTGTGCCTAGCCAGTTTCTAGCCTGTGTCTAGCCTGTGCTTAGCCAGTGTCTAGTCTGTGCCAAGCCCGTGTCTAGCCTGTGACTAGCCTGTGCCTAGCCAGTGCCTAGCCAGTGTCTAGCCTGTGCCCAGCCAGTGTCTAGCCTGTGTCTAGCCTGTGACTAGCCAGTTTCTAGCCTGTGTCTAGCCTTTGTCTAGCCTGTGTCTAGCCTGTGTCTAGCCTGTGTCTAGCCTGTGTCTAGCCTGTGTCTAGCCTGTGTCTAGCCTGTGTCTAGCCTGTGTCTAGCCTGAATCTAGCCTGTGTCTAGCCTTTGTCTAGCCTGTGTCTAGCCTGTGTCTAGCCTGTGTCTAGCCTGTGTCTAGCCTGTGTCTAGCCTGTGTCTAGCCTGTGTCTAGCCTGTGTCTAGCCTGTGTCTAGCCTGTGTCTAGCCTGTGACTGGCGTGTGACTGGCATGTGCATAGCCTGTGCCTAGCCAGAGTCTAGCCTGTGTCTAGCCTGTACCTTGCCTGAGATTGGTATGTGCATAGCGTGTGCCTAGCCAGTGTCTAGCCTGTGTCTAGCCTGTGCCTTGCCTAAAACTGGCATGTGCATAGCGTGTGCCTAGCCAGTGTCTAGCTAGTGCCTAGCCTGTGCCTAGCCTGTGCCTAGCCTGTGCCTAGCCTGTGCCTAGCCTGTGCCTAGCCTGTGTCTAGCCTGTGCCTTGCCTGTGACTGGCATGTGACTGGCATGTGCATAGCCTGTGCCTAGCCTGTGGCTAGCCTGTGCCTAGCCTATGCCTAGCCTGTGTCTAGCCTGTGTCTAGCCTGTGTCTAGCCTGTGTCTAGCCTGTGTCTAGCCTGTGTCTAGCCTGTGTCTAGCCTGTGTCTAGCCTGTGTCTAGCCTGTGTCCAGCCTGTGCCTAGCCTGTGTCTAGCCTGTGTTTGCTTGTGTCTAGCCTGTGTCTAGACTGTGTCTAGCCTGTGTCTAGCCTGTGTCTAGCCTGTGTCTAGCCTGTGTCTAGCCTGTGTCTAGCCTGTGTCTAGCATGTGTCTAGCCTGTGTCAAGCCTGTGTCTAGCCTGTGTCTAGCTTGTGTCTAGCCTGTGTCTAGCCTGTGCCTAGCCAGTGTGTAGCCAGTGCCTAGAATGTGCCTAGCTTGTGCCTAGCCTGTGTCTAGCCTGTGCATTGCCTGAGACAGGCATGTGCATAGCGTATGCCTAGCCAGTGTCTAGCCAGTGCCTAGCCTGTGCCTAGCCAGTGTCTAGCCTGTGTCTAGCCTGTGTCTAGCCTGTGTCTAGCCTGTGTCTAGCCTGTGCCTAGCCAGTGTCTAGCCTGTGTCTAGCCTGTGTCTAGCCTGTGTCTAGCCTGTGTCTAGCCTGTGTCTAGCCTGTGTCTAGCCTGTGTCTAGCCTGTGTCTAGCCTGTGTCTAGCCTGTGTCTAGCCTGTGTCTAGCCTGTGTCTAGCCTGTGTCTCGATTGTGTCTAGACTGTGTCTAGCCTGTGTCTAGCCTTTGTCTAGCCTTTGTCTAGCCTGTGTCTACCCTGTATCTAGCATGTGCCTAGCCTTTTCCTAGCCTGTACCTAGCCAGTGCCTAGCCTGTACCTAGCCTGTACCTAGCCAGTGCCTAGCCTCTACATAGCCATTGTCAAGCCTGTGTCTAGCCTGTGTCTAGCCCGTGCCTAGCCAGTGTCTAGCCTGTGCCTAGCCTGTGTCTAGCCTGTTTCTAGCCTGTGCCTAGCCAGTTTCTAGCCTGTGTATAGCCTGTGCTTAGACAGTGTCTAGTCTGTGCCAAGCCAGTGTCTAGCCTGTGCCTAGCCAGTGTCTAGCCTATGTCTAGCCTGTGCCTTCCCTGTGACTGGCATGTGCATAGCCTGTGCCTAGCCAGTGTCTAGCCTGTGTCTAGCCTGTGGCTTGCCTGAGACTGGCATGTGCACAGCGTATGCCTAGCCAGTGTCCAGCCAGTGCCTAGCCTGTGCCTAGCCAGTTTCTAGCCTTTGTCTAGCCTGTGCATAGCCAGAGTCTAGCATGTGCCTAGCCAGTGTGTAGCCTCTGTCTAGCCTGTGTCTAGTCTGTGTCTTGACGGTGTCTAGCCGGTGTCTAGCCTGTGTCTAGCCTGTGTCTAGCCTGTGTCTAGCCTGTGTCTAGCCTGTGTCTAGCCTGTGTCTAGCCTGTGTCTAGCCTGTGTCTAGCCTGTGTCTAGCCTGTGTCTAGCCTGTGTCTAGCCTGTGTCTAGCCTGTGTCAAGTATGTGCCTAGCCTCTGCCTAGCCTGTACCTAGCCAGTGCCTAGCCTGTACCTAGCCAGTACCTAGCCTGTACCTAGCCTGTGCCTAGCCTGTTCATAGCCTGTGTCTAGCCTGTGTCTAGCCTGTGTCTAGCCTGTGTCTAGCCTGTGTCTAGCCTGTGTCTAGCCTGTGTCTAGCCTGTGTCTAGCCTGTGTCTAGCCTGTGTCTAGCCTGTGCCTAGCCAGTTTGTAGACTGTGCTTAGCCAGTGTCTAATCTGTGGCAAGCCAGTGTCTAGCCTGTGTCTAGCCTGTTTCTAGCCTGTGTCTAGCCTGTGTCTAGTCTGTGTCTAGCCTGTGTCTAGCCTGTGTCTAGCCTTTGTCTAGCCTTTGTCTAGCCTGTGTCTACCCTGTATCTAGCATGTGCCTAGCCTCTTCCTAGCCTGTACATAGCCAGTGCCTAGCCTGTACCTAGCCAGTACCTAGCCTGTACCTAGCCAGTGCCTAGCCTGTACCTAGCCAGTACCTAGCCTGTACCTAGCCAGTGCCTAGCCTGTACATAGCCATTGTCAAGCCTGTGTCTACCCTGTGTCTAGCCCGCGCCTAGCCAGTGTCTAGCCTGTGCCTAGCCAGTGTCTAGCCTGTGTCTAGCCTGTGCCTAGCCAGTTTCTAGCCTGTGTCTAGCCTGTGCTTAGACAGTGTCTAGTCTGTGCCAAGCCAGTGTCTAGCCTGTGCCTAGCCAGTGTCTAGCCTATGTCTAGCCTGTGCCTTGCCTGTGACTGGCATGTGCATAGCCTGTGCCTAGCCAGTGTCTAGCCTGTGTCTAGCCTGTGGCTTGCCTGAGACTGGCATGTGCACAGCGTATGCCTAGCCAGTGTCTAGCCAGTGCCTAGCCTGTGCCTAGCCAGTTTCTAGCCTTTGTCTAGCCTGTGCATAGCCAGAGTCTAGCATGTGCCTAGCCAGTGTGTAGCCTCTGTCTAGCCTGTGTCTAGTCTGTGTCTTGACGGTGTCTAGCCGGTGTCTAGCCTGCGTCTAGCCTGTGTCTAGCCTGTGTCTAGCCTGTGTCAAGTATGTGCCTAGCCTCTGACTAGCCTGTACCTAGCCAGTGCCTAGCCTGTACCTAGCCAGTACCTAGCCTGTACCTAGCCAGTGCCTAGCCTGTTCATAGCCTGTGTCTAGCCTGTGTCTAGCCTGTGCCTAGCCAGTTTGTAGACTGTGCTTAGCCAGTGTCTAGTCTGTGGCAAGCCAGTGTCTAGCCTGTGTCTAGCCTGTTTCTAGCCTGTGTCTAGCCTGTGTCTAGCCTGTGTCTAGTCTGTGTCTAGCCTGTGTCTAGCCTGTGTCTAGCCTTTGTCTAGCCTTTGTCTAGCCTGTGTCTACCCTGTATCTAGCATGTGCCTAGCCTCTTCCTAGCCTGTACCTAGCCAGTGCCTAGCCTGTACCTAGCCAGTGCCTACCCTGTACCTAGCCAGTGCCTAGCCTGTACCTAGCCAGTGCCTAGCCTGTACATAGCCATTGTCAAGCCTGTGTCTAGCCTGTGTCTAGCCTGTGTCTAGCCCGCGCCTAGCCAGTGTCTAGCCTGTGCCTAGCCAGTGTCTAGCCTGTGTCTAGCCTGTGCCTAGCCAGTTTCTAGCCTGTGTCTAGCCTGTGCTTAGACAGTGTCTAGTCTGTGCCAAGCCAGTGTCTAGCCTGTGCCTAGCCAGTGTCTAGCCTATGTCTAGCCTGTGCCTTGCCTGTGACTGGCATGTGCATAGCCTGTGTCAAGTATGTGCCTAGCCTCTGCCTAGCCTGTACCCAGCCAGTGCCTAGCCTGTACCTAGCCAGTACCTAGCCTGTACCTAGCCAGTGCCTAGCCTGTTCATAGCCTGTGTCTAGCATGTGTCTAGCCTTTGTCTAGCCTGTGTCTAGCCTGTGCCTAGTCAGTGTCTAGCCTGTGTCTAGCCTGTGCCTTACCTGTGACTGGCATGTGACTGGCATGTGCATAGCCTGTGCCTAGCCAGTGTCTAGCCTGTGTCTAGCCTGTGCCTTGCCTGTGTCTAGCCTGTGCCTAGCCTGTGTCTATCCTGTGTCTAGCTAGTGCCTAGCCTGTGCCTAGCCTGTGCCTAGCCTGTGTCTAGCCTGTGCCTTTCCTGTGACTGGCATGTGACTGGCGTGTGCATAGCCTGTGCATATCCAGTGTCTAGCCTGTGTCTAGCCTGTGCCTTGCCTGAGTCTGGCATGTGCATAGCGTGTGCCTAGCCAGTGTCTAGCCTGTGTCTAGCCTGTGCCTTGCCTGTGTCTAGCCTGTGCCTAGCCTGTGTCTATCCTGTGTCTAGCTAGTGCCTAGCCTGTGCCTAGCCTGTGCCTAGCCTGTGTCTAGCCTGTGTCTAGCCTGTGTCTAGCCTGTGTCTAGCCTGTGCCTAGCCAGTTTGTAGACTGTGCTTAGCCAGTGTCTAGTCTGTGGCAAGCCAGTGTCTAGCCTGTGTCTAGCCTGTTTCTAGCCTGTGTCTAGCCTGTGTCTAGCCTGTGTCTAGTCTGTGTCTAGCCTGTGTTTAGCCTGTGTCTAGCCTGTGCCTAGCCAATTTTCAGCCTGTGTCTATCCTGTGCTTAGCCAGTGTCTAGTCTGTGCCAAGCACGTGTCTAGCCTGTGTCTAGCCTGTATCTAGCCTGTTTCAAGCCTGTGTCTAGCCTGTGTCTAGCCTGTGTCTAGCCTGTGTCTAGCCTGTGCCTAGCCTGTGTCTAGCCTGTGCCTAGCCAGTGTCTAGCCTGTGTCTAGCCTGTGTCTAGCCTGTGTCTAGCCTGTGTTTAGCCTGTGTCTAACCTGTGTCTAGCCTGTTTCTAGCCTGTGTGTAGCCTGTGTCTAGCCTGTGTCTAGCCTGTGTCTAGCCTGTGTCTAGCATGTGTCTAGCCTGTGTCTAGCCTGTGTCTAGCCTGTGTCTAGCATGTGACTGGCATGTGCATAGCCTGTGCCTAGCCAGTGTCTAGCCTGTGTCTAGCCTGTGCCTTGCCTGTGTCTAGCCTGTGCCTAGCCTGTGTCTATCCTGTGTCTAGCTAGTGCCTAGCCTGTGCCTAGCCTGTGTCTAGCCTGTGCCTTTCCTGTGACTGGCATGTGACTGGCCTGTGCATAGCCTGTGCCTATCCAGTGTCTAGCCTGTGTCTAGCCTGTGCCTTGCCTGAGTCTGGCATGTGCATAGCGTGTGCCTAGCCAGTGTCTAGCCTGTGTCTAGCCTGTGCCTTGCCTGTGTCTAGCCTGTGCCTAGCCTGTGTCTATCCTGTGTCTAGCTAGTGCCTAGCCTGTGCCTAGCCTGTGCCTAGCCTGTGTCTAGCCTGTGTCTAGCCTGTGCCTAGCCAGTTTGTAGACTGTGCTTAGCCAGTGTCTAGTCTGTGGCAAGCCAGTGTCTAGCCTGTGTCTAGCCTGTTTCTAGCCTGTGTCTAGCCTGTGTCTAGCCTGTGTCTAGTCTGTGTCTAGCCTGTGTTTAGCCTGTGTCTAGCCTGTGCCTAGCCAATTTCTAGCCTGTGTCTATCCTGTGCTTAGCCAGTGTCTAGTCTGTGCCAAGCACGTGTCTAGCCTGTGTCTACCCTGTGTCTAGCCTGTATCTAGAATGTTTCAAGCATGTGTCTAGCCTGTGTCTAGCCTGTGTCTAGGCTGTGCTTAGCCTGTGTCTAGCCTGTGCCTAGCCAGTGTCTAGCCTGTGTCTAGCCTGTGTCTAGCCTGTGTTTAGCCTGTGTCTAACCTGTGTCTAGCCTGTTTCTAGCCTGTGTGTAGCCTGTGTCTAGCCTGTGTCTAGCCTGTGTCTAGCCTGTGTCTAGCATATGTCTAGCCTGTGTCTATCCTGTGTCTAGCCTGTGTCTAGCCTGTGCCTAGCCAGTTTCTAGCCTGTGTCTAGTCTGTGCCTAGCCAGTGTCTAGCCTATGCCTAGCCAGTGTCTAGCCTGTGCCTAGCCAGTGTCTAGCCTGTTTCTAGCCTGTGTCTAGCCTGTGCCTAGCCAGTTTCTAGCCTGTGTATAGCCTGTGCTTAGACAGTGTCTAGTCTGTGCCAAGCCAGTGTCTAGCCTGTGCCTAGCCAGTGTCTAGCCTATGTCTAGCCTGTGCCTTGCCTGTGACTGGCATGTGCATAGCCTGTGCCTAGCCAGTGTCTAGCCTGTGTCTAGCCTGTGGCTTGCCTGAGACTGGCATGTGCACAGCGTATGCCTAGCCAGTGTCTAGCCAGTGCCTAGCCTGTGCCTAGCCAGTTTCTAGCCTTTGTCTAGCCTGTGCATAGCCAGAGTCTAGCATGTGCCTAGCCAGTGTGTAGCCTCTGTCTAGCCTGTGTCTAGACTGTGTCTTTACGGTGTCTAGCCGGTGTCTAGCCTGTGTCTAGCCTGTGTCTAGCCTGTGTCTAGCCGGTGTCTAGCCTGTGTCTAGCCTGTGTCTAGCCTGTGTCTAGCCTGTGTCTAGCCTGTGTCTAGCCTGTGTCTAGCCTGTGTCTAGCCTGTGTCTAGCCTGTGTCTAGCCTGTGTCTAGCCTGTGTCAAGTATGTGCCTAGCCTCTGCCTAGCCTGTACCTAGCCAGTGCCTAGCCTGTACCTAGCCAGTACCTAGCCTGTACCTAGCCAGTGCCTAGCCTGTTCATAGCCTGTGTCTAGCATGTGTCTAGCCTGTGTCTAGCCTGTGTCTAGCCTGTGTCTAGCCAGTGTCTAGCCTGTGTCTAGCCTGTGCCTTGCCTGTGACTGGCATGTGCATAGCCTGTGCCTAGCCAGTGTCTAGCCTGTGTCTAGCCTGTGCCTTGCCTGAGTCTGGCATGTGCATAACGTGTGCCTAGCCAGTGTCTAGCCTGTGTCTAGCCTGTGCCTTGCCTGTGTCTAGCCTGTGCCTAGCCTGTGTCTATCCTGTGTCTAGCTAGTGCCTAGCCTGTGCCTAGCCTGTGCCTAGCCTGTGTCTAGCCTGTGCCTTTCCTGTGACTGGCATGTGACTGGCGTGTGCATAGCCTGTGCCTATCCAGTGTCTAGCCTGTGTCTAGCCTGTGCCTTGCCTGAGACTGGCATGTGCATAGCGTGTGCCTAGCCAGTGTCTAGCCTGTGCCTAGCCTGTGCCTTGACAGAGACTGATATGTGCACAGCGTGTGCCTAGCCAGTGTTTAGCCAGTGCCTAGCCTGTGTCTAGCCTTTGCCTAGCCTGTGTCTAGCCTGTGTCTGACACACAGGCTTGAAACAGGCTAGACACAGGCTTGGCACAGACTAGACACAGGCTAGACACAGGCTACACACAGGCTTGAAACAGGCTAGACACAGGCTTGGCACAGACTAGACACTGGCTAAGCACAGGCTAGACACAGGCTAGAAACTGGCTAGGCACAGGCTAGACACAGGCTAGACACTGGCTGGGCACAGGCTAGGCAGAGGCTAGGCACTGGCTACGTACAGGCTAGGCAGAGGCTAGGCACATGCTAGACACAGGCTAGACGACACAGGCTAGACACAGGCCAGACACAGGCTAGAAACTTGCAAGGCACAGGCTAGACACAGGCTAGACACTGGTTGGGCACTGGCTAGACACTGGCTAGGCACAGGCTAGACACAGGCTAGACACAGGCTAGACACAGGCTAGACACAGGCTAGACACAGGCTAGACACAGGCTAGACACAGGCTAGACACAGGCTAGACACAGGCTAGACACAGGCTAGACACAGGCTAGGCACAGGCTAGACACAGGCTAGACACAGGCTAGACCCAGGCTAGACACAGGCTAGACACAGACTAGACACAGGCTAGACACAGACTAGACACAGGCTAGGCACAGGCTAGGCATAGGCTAGACACGGGCTAGACACCGGCTAGACACAGACTAGACACAGGCTAGACAGAGGCTATACACTGGCTAGGCACAGGCTAGACACAGGCTATGTACAGGCTAGACAAAGGCTAGACACTGGCTAGGCACAGGCTAGGCACTGGCTAGACACTGGCTAGGCACACGCTATGCACATGCCTGTCTCAGGCAAGGCACAGGCTAGACACTGGGTAGGCACAGGCTAGACACTGGCTAGGCACAGGCTAGACACAGGCTAGAAACTGGCTAGGCACAGGCTAGACACAGGCTAGACACAGGCAAGGCACACGCTAGACACAGGCTAAACACAGGCTAGACACAGGCTAGACATAGGCTAGACACAGGCTAGGCAGAGGCTAGGCACATGCTAGACACAGGCTAGACACAGGCTAGACAAAGGCTAGACACAGGCTAGACACAGGCTAGATACAGGCTAGACACAGGCTAGACACAGGCTAGACACAGGCTAGATACAGGCTAGACACAGGCTAGACACAGGCTAGATACAGGCTAGACACAGGCTAGACACAGGCTAGACACAGGCTAGACACAGGCTAGACACAGGCTAGACACAGGCTAGACACAGGCTAGACACAGGCTAGACACAGGCTAGACACAGGCTAGACACAGGCTAGGCACCGGCTAGACACTGGCTAGGCACACGCTATGCACAAGCTAGGCACAGGCTAGGCACAGGCTAGACACAGGCTAGACACCGTGAAGACACAGACTAGACAAGGCTAGATAGAGGCTATACACTGGCTAGACTCTGGCTATGCAGAGGCTAGACAAAGGCTAGGCACACGCTATGCACATGCCAGTCTCAGGCAAGGCACAGGCTAGACACATGCTAGACACTGGCTAGGCACAGGCTATGCACATGCCAGTCTCAGGCAAGGCACAGGCAAGGCACAGGCTAGACACAGGCTAGACACTGGCTAGGCACAGGGTATGCACATGCCAGTCACAGGCACGGCACAGGCTAGACACTGGCTAGGCACAGGCTAGAAACTGGCTTGGCACAGACTAGAAACTGGCTAAGCACAGGCTAGACACAGGCTAGCCTGTGCCTAGCCAGTGTCTAGCCTGTGCCTAGCCAGTGTCTAGCCTGTGTCTAGACTGTGCCTAGCCAGTGTCTAGCCTGTGCCTAGCCAGTGTCTAGCCTGTGCCTAGCCAGTGTCTAGCCTGTGTCTAGCCTGTGTCTAGCCTGTGTCTAGCCTGTGCCTAGAATGTGTCTAGCCTGTGTCTAGCCTGTGCCTTGCCTGTAACTGGCATGTGCATAGCCTGTGCCTAGCCGGTGTCTAGCCTGTGTCTAGCCTGTGCCTTGCCTGAGTCTGGCATGTGCATAGCGTGTGCCTAGCCAGTGTCTAGCCTGTGTCTAGCCTGTGCCTTGCCTGTGTCTAGCCTGTGCCTAGCCTGTGTCTATCCTGTGTCTAGCTAGTGCCTAGCCTGTGACTAGCCTGTGCCTAGCCTGTGTCTAGCCTGTGCCTTGCCTGTGACTGGCATGTGACTGGCGTGTGCATAGCCTGTGCCTATCCAGTGTCTAGCCTGTGTCTAGCCTGTGCCGTGCCTGAGACTGGCATGTGCATAGCGTGTGCCTAGCCAGTGTCTAGCCTGTGCTTAGCCTGTGCCTTGCCAGAGACTGGCAAGTGCACAGCGTGTGCCTGGCCAGTGTTTAGCCAGTGCCTAGCCTGTGTCTAGCCTTTGCCTAGCCTGTGTCTAGCCTGTGTTTAGCCTGTGTCTTGCCTGTGACTGGCATGTGCATAGCCTGTGCCTAGCCAGTGTCTAGCCTGTGTCTAGCCTGTGCCTTGCCTGAGACTGGCATGTGCATAGCGTGTGCTTAGCCAGTGTCTAGCCAGTGCCTAGCCTGTGCCTAGCCTGTGCCTAGCCTGTGCCTAGCCTGTGTCTAGCCTGTGTCTAGCCTGTGACTGGCATGTGCATAGCCTGTGCCTAGCCAGTGTCTAGCCTGTGTCTAGCCTGTGCCTTGCCTGAGACAGGCATGTGCATAGCGTGTGCCTAGCCAGTGTCTAGCCAGTGCGTAGCCTGTGCCTAGCCTGTGCCTAGCCTGTGTCTAGCCTGTGTCTAGCCTGTGTCTAGCCTGTGCCTTGCCTGTGACTGGCATGTGCATAGCCTGTGCCTAGCCAGTGTCTAGCCTGTGTCTAGCCTGTGCCTTGCCTGAGACAGGCATGTGCATAGCGTGTGCCTAGCCAGTGTCTAGCCTGTGTCTAGCCTGTGTCTAGCCTGTGTCTAGCCTGTTTCTAGCCTGTTTCTAGCCTGTGACTAGCCTGTGCCTTGCCTGAAACAGGCATGTGCATAACGTGTGCCTAGCCAGTGTCTAGCCAGTGCCTAGCCTGTGCCTAGCCTGTGTCTTGCCTTTGTCTAGCCTGTGCATAGCCTGTGTCTAGCCTGTGCCTTGCCTGTGACTGGCATGTGACTGGCATGTGCATAGCCTGTGCCTAGCCAGTGTCTAGCCTGTGTCTAGCCTGTGCCTTGCCTGTGTCTAGCCTGTGCCTAGCCTGTGTCTATCCTGTGTCTAGCTAGTGCCTAGCCTGTGCCTAGCCTGTGCCTAGCCTGTGTCTAGCCTGTGCCTTTCCTGTGACTGGCATGTGACTGGCGTGTGCATAGCCTGTGCCTATCCAGTGTCTAGCCTGTGTCTAGCCTGTGCCTTGCCTGAGTCTGGCATGTGCATAGCGTGTGCCTAGCCAGTGTCTAGCCTGTGTCTAGCCTGTGCCTTGCCTGTGTCTAGCCTGTGCCTAGCCTGTGTCTAGCTAGTGCCTAGCCTGTGCCTAGCCTGTGCCTAGCCTGTGTCTAGCCTGTGTCTAGCCTGTGTCTAGCCTGTGCCTAGCCAGTTTGTAGACTGTGCTTAGCCAGTGTCTAGTCTGTGGCAAGCCAGTGTCTAGCCTGTGTCTAGCCTGTTTCTAGCCTGTGTCTAGCCTGTGTCTAGCCTGTGTCTAGTCTGTGTCTAGCCTGTGTTTAGCCTGTGTCTAGCCTGTACCTAGCCAATTTTCAGCCTGTGTCTATCCTGTGCTTAGCCAGTGTCTAGTCTGTGCCAAGCACGTGTCTAGCCTGTGTCTACCCTGTGTCTAGCCTGTATCTAGCCTGTTTCAAGCCTGTGTCTAGCCTGTGTCTAGCCTGTGTCTAGCCTGTGCCTAGCCTGTGTCTAGCCTGTGCCTAGCCAGTGTCTAGCCTGTGTCTAGCCTGTGTCTAGCCTGTGTCTAGCCTGTGTTTAGCCTGTGTCTAACCTGTGTCTAGCCTGTTTCTAGCCTGTGTGTAGCCTGTGTCTAGCCTGTGTCTAGCCTGTGTCTAGCCTGTGTCTAGCCTGTGTCTAGTATGTGTCTAGCCTGTGTCTAGCCTGTGTCTAGCCTGTGTCTAGCATGTGACTGGCATGTGCATAGCCTGTGCCTAGCCAGTGTCTAGCCTGTGTCTAGCCTGTGCCTTGCCTGTGTCTAGCCTGTGCCTAGCCTGTGTCTATCCTGTGTCTAGCTAGTGCCTAGCCTGTGCCTAGCCTGTGCCTAGCCTGTGTCTAGCCTGTGCCTTTCCTGTGACTGGCATGTGACTGGCGTGTGCATAGCCTGTGCCTATCCAGTGTCTAGCCTGTGTCTAGCCTGTGCCTTGCCTGAGTCTGGCATGTGCATAGCGTGTGCCTAGCCAGTGTCTAGCCTGTGTCTAGCCTGTGCCTTGCCTGTGTCTAGCCTGTGCCTAGCCTGTGTCTATCCTGTGTCTAGCTAGTGCCTAGCCTGTGCCTAGCCTGTGCCTAGCCTGTGTCTAGCCTGTGTCTAGCCTGTGTCTAGCCTGTGCCTAGCCAGTTTGTAGACTGTGCTTAGCCAGTGTCTAGTCTGTGGCAAGCCAGTGTCTAGCCTGTGTCTAGCCTGTTTCTAGCCTGTGTCTAGCCTGTGTCTAGCCTGTGTCTAGTCTGTGTCTAGCCTGTGTTTAGCCTGTGTCTAGCCTGTGCCTAGCCAATTTCTAGCCTGTGTCTATCCTGTGCTTAGCCAGTGTCTAGTCTGTGCCAAGCACGTGTCTAGCCTGTGTCTACCCTGTGTCTAGCCTGTATCTAGCCTGTTTCAAGCCTGTGTCTAGCCTGTGTCTAGCCTGTGTCTAGCCTGTGCCTAGCCTGTGTCTAGCCTGTGCCTAGCCAGTGTCTAGCCTGTGTCTAGCCTGTGTCTAGCCTGTGTTTAGCCTGTGTCTAACCTGTGTCTAGCCTGTTTCTAGCCTGTGTGTAGCCTGTGTCTAGCCTGTGTCTAGCCTGTGTCTAGCCTGTGTCTAGCATGTGTCTAGCCTGTGCCTAGCCTGTGCCTAGCCTGTGTCTTGCCTTTGTCTAGCCTGTGCATAGCCTGTGTCTAGCCTGTGCCTTGCCTGTGACTGGCATGTGACTGGCATGTGCATAGCCTGTGCCTAGCCAGTGTCTAGCCTGTGTCTAGCCTGTGCCTTGCCTGTGTCTAGCCTGTGCCTAGCCTGTGTCTATCCTGTGTCTAGCTAGTGCCTAGCCTGTGCCTAGCCTGTGCCTAGCCTGTGTCTAGCCTGTGCCTTTCCTGTGACTGGCATGTGACTGGCGTGTGCATAGCCTGTGCCTATCCAGTGTCTAGCCTGTGTCTAGCCTGTGCCTTGCCTGAGTCTGGCATGTGCATAGCGTGTGCCTAGCCAGTGTCTAGCCTGTGTCTAGCCTGTGCCTTGCCTGTGTCTAGCCTGTGCCTAGCCTGTGTCTATCCTGTGTCTAGCTAGTGCCTAGCCTGTGCCTAGCCTGTGCCTAGCCTGTGTCTAGCCTGTGTCTAGCCTGTGTCTAGCCTGTGTCTAGCCTGTGCCTAGCCAGTTTGTAGACTGTGCTTAGCCAGTGTCTAGTCTGTGGCAAGCCAGTGTCTAGCCTGTGTCTAGCCTGTTTCTAGCCTGTGTCTAGCCTGTGTCTAGCCTGTGTCTAGTCTGTGTCTAGCCTGTGTTTAGCCTGTGTCTAGCCTGTGCCTAGCCAATTTTCAGCCTGTGTCTATCCTGTGCTTAGCCAGTGTCTAGTCTGTGCCAAGCACGTGTCTAGCCTGTGTCTACCCTGTGTCTAGCCTGTATCTAGCCTGTTTCAAGCCTGTGTCTAGCCTGTGTCTAGCCTGTGTCTAGCCTGTGCCTAGCCTGTGTCTAGCCTGTGCCTAGCCAGTGTCTAGCCTGTGTCTAGCCTGTGTCTAGCCTGTGTCTAGCCTGTGTTTAGCCTGTGTCTAACCTGTGTCTAGCCTGTTTCTAGCCTGTGTGTAGCCTGTGTCTTGCCTGTGTCTAGCCTGTGTCTAGCCTGTGTCTAGTATGTGTCTAGCCTGTGTCTAGCCTGTGTCTAGCCTGTGTCTAGCATGTGACTGGCATGTGGATAGCCTGTGCCTAGCCAGTGTCTAGCCTGTGTCTAGCCTGTGCCTTGCCTGTGTCTAGCCTGTGCCTAGCCTGTGTCTATCCTGTGTCTAGCTAGTGCCTAGCCTGTGCCTAGCCTGTGCCTAGCCTGTGTCTAGCCTGTGCCTTTCCTGTGACTGGCATGTGACTGGCGTGTGCATAGCCTGTGCCTATCCAGTGTCTAGCCTGTGTCTAGCCTGTGCCTTGCCTGAGTCTGGCATGTGCATAGCGTGTGCCTAGCCAGTGTCTAGCCTGTGTCTAGCCTGTGCCTTGCCTGTGTCTAGCCTGTGCCTAGCCTGTGTCTATCCTGTGTCTAGCTAGTGCCTAGCCTGTGCCTAGCCTGTGCCTAGCCTGTGTCTAGCCTGTGTCTAGCCTGTGTCTAGCCTGTGCCTAGCCAGTTTGTAGACTGTGCTTAGCCAGTGTCTAGTCTGTGGCAAGCCAGTGTCTAGCCTGTGTCTAGCCTGTTTCTAGCCTGTGTCTAGCCTGTGTCTAGCCTGTGTCTAGTCTGTGTCTAGCCTGTGTTTAGCCTGTGTCTAGCCTGTGCCTAGCCAATTTCTAGCCTGTGTCTATCCTGTGCTTAGCCAGTGTCTAGTCTGTGCCAAGCACGTGTCTAGCCTGTGTCTACCCTGTGTCTAGCCTGTATCTAGCCTGTGTATAGCCTGTGTCTAGCCTGTGTCTAGCCTGTGTCTAGCCTGTGCCTAGCCTGTGTCTAGCCTGTGCCTAGCCAGTGTCTAGCCTGTGTCTAGCCTGTGTCTAGCCTGTGTTTAGCCTGTGTCTAACCTGTGTCTAGCCTGTTTCTAGCCTGTGTGTAGCCTTTGTCTAGCCTGTGTCTAGCCTGTGTCTAGCCTGTGTCTAGCATGTGTCTAGCCTGTGTCTAGCCTGTGTCTAGCCTGTGTCTAGCCTGTGCCTAGCCAGTTTCTAGCCTGTGTCTAGTCTGTGCCTAGCCAGTGTCTAGCCTATGCCTAGCCAGTGTCTAGCCTGTGCCTAGCCAGTGTCTAGCCTGTTTCTAGCCTGTGTCTAGCCTGTGCCTAGCCAGTTTCTAGCCTGTGTATAGCCTGTGCTTAGACAGTGTCTAGTCTGTGCCAAGCCAGTGTCTAGCCTGTGCCTAGCCAGTGTCTAGCCTATGTCTAGCCTGTGCCTTGCCTGTGACTGGCATGTGCATAGCCTGTGCCTAGCCAGTGTCTAGCCTGTGTCTAGCCTGTGGCTTGCCTGAGACTGGCATGTGCACAGCGTATGCCTAGCCAGTGTCTAGCCAGTGCCTAGCCTGTGCCTAGCCAGTTTCTAGCCTTTGTCTAGCCTGTGCATAGCCAGAGTCTAGCATGTGCCTAGCCAGTGTGTAGCCTCTGTCTAGCCTGTGTCTAGACTGTGTCTTTACGGTGTCTAGCCGGTGTCTAGCCTGTGTCTAGCCTGTGTCTAGCCTGTGTCTAGCCTGTGTCTAGCCTGTGTCTAGCCTGTGTCTAGCCTGTGTCTAGCCTGTGTCTAGCCTGTGTCTAGCCTGTGTCTGGCCTGTGTCTAGGCCTGTGTCAAGTATGTGCCTAGCCTCTGCCTAGCCTGTACCTAGCCAGTGCCTAGCCTGTACCTAGCCAGTACCTAGCCTGTACCTAGCCAGTGCCTAGCCTGTTCATAGCCTGTGTCTAGCATGTGTCTAGCCTGTGTCTAGCCTGTGTCTAGCCTGTGCCTAGCCAGTGTCTAACCTGTGTCTAGCCTGTGCCTTGCCTGTGACTGGCATGTGCATAGCCTGTGCCTAGCCAGTGTCTAGCCTGTGTCTAGCCTGTGCCTTGCCTGAGTCTGGCATGTGCATAGCGTGTGCCTAGCCAGTGTCTAGCCTGTGTCTAGCCTGTGCCTTGCCTGTGTCTAGCCTGTGCCTAGCCTGTGTCTATCCTGTGTCTAGCTAGTGCCTAGCCTGTGCCTAGCCTGTGCCTAGCCTGTGTCTAGCCTGTGCCTTTCCTGTGACTGGCATGTGACTGGCGTGTGCATAGCCTGTGCCTATCCAGTGTCTAGCCTGTGTCTAGCCTGTGCCTTGCCTGAGACTGGCATGTGCATAGCGTGTGCCTAGCCAGTGTCTAGCCTGTGCCTAGCCTGTGCCTTGACAGAGACTGATATGTGCACAGCGTGTGCCTAGCCAGTGTTTAGCCAGTGCCTAGCCTGTGTCTAGCCTGTGTCTGACACAGGCTAGACACAAGCTAGACACAGGCTAGACACAGGCTACACACAGGCTTGAAACAGGCTAGACACAGGCTTGGCACAGACTAGACACAGGCTAGACACAGGCTACACACAGGCTTGAAACAGGCTAGACACAGGCTTGGCACAGACTAGACACTGGCTAAGCACAGGCTAGACACAGGCTAGAAACTGGCTAGGCACAGGCTAGACACAGGCTAGACACTGGCTGGGCACAGGCTAGGCAGAGGCTAGGCACTGGCTACGTACAGGCTAGGCAGAGGCTAGGCACATGCTAGACACAGGCTAGACACAGGCTAGACACAGGCTAGACACAGGCCAGACACAGGCTAGAAACTTGCAAGGCACAGGCTAGACACAGGCTAGACACTGGTTGGGCACTGGCTAGACACTGGCTAGGCACAGGCTAGGCACAGGCTAGACACAGGCTAGACACAGGCTAGACACAGGCTAGACACAGGCTAGACACAGGCTAGACACAGGC
The DNA here is from genome assembly GCA_018903695.1 of Zaprionus gabonicus. Taxonomy (NCBI): domain Eukaryota; kingdom Metazoa; phylum Arthropoda; class Insecta; order Diptera; family Drosophilidae; genus Zaprionus; species Zaprionus gabonicus. Next base: position 92,311 of record JAEIFO010001488.1, on the reverse strand, counting down.
TAGACACAGGCTAGACACAGGCTAGACACAGGCTAGACACAGGCTAGACACAGGCTAGACACAGGCTAGACACAGGCTAGACACAGGCTAGACACAGGCTAGACACAGGCTAGACACAGGCTAGGCACAGGCTAGACACAGGCTAGACACAGGCTAGACCCAGGCTAGACACAGGCTAGACACAGACTAGACACAGGCTAGACACAGACTAGACACAGGCTAGGCACAGGCTAGGCATAGGCTAGACACCGGCTAGACACCGGCTAGACACAGACTAGACACAGGCTAGACAGAGGCTATACACTGGCTAGGCACAGGCTAGACACAGGCTATGCACAGGCTAGACAAAGGCTAGACACTGGCTAGGCACAGGCTAGGCACTGGCTAGACACTGGCTAGGCACACGCTATGCACATGCCTGTCTCAGGCAAGGCACAGGCTAGACACTGGGTAGGCACAGGCTAGACACTGGCTAGGCACAGGCTAGACACAGGCTAGAAACTGGCTAGGCACAGGCTAGACACAGGCTAGACACAGGCAAGGCACACGCTAGACACAGGCTAAACACAGGCTAGACACAGGCTAGACATGGGCTAGACACAGGCTAGGCAGAGGCTAGGCACATGCTAGACACAGGCTAGACACAGGCTAGACACAGGCTAGACACAGGCTAGACACAGGCTAGACACAGGCTAGACACAGGCTAGACACAGGCTAGACACAGGCTAGACACAGGCTAGACACAGGCTAGACACAGGCTAGACACAGGCTAGACACAGGCTAGACACAGGCTAGACACAGGCTAGACACAGCTAGACACAGGCTAGACACAGGCTAGACACAGGCTAGGCACCGGCTAGACACTGGCTAGGCACACGCTATGCACAAGCTAGGCACAGGCTAGGCACAGGCTAGTCACCGTGAAGACACAGACTAGACAAGGCTAGATAGAGGCTATACACTGGCTAGACTCTGGCTATGCAGAGGCTAGACAAAGGCTAGGCACACGCTATGCACATGCCAGTCTCAGGCAAGGCACAGGCTAGACACATGCTAGACACTGGCTAGGCACAGGCTATGCAAATGCCAGTCTCAGGCAAGGCACAGGCAAGGCACAGGCTAGACACAGGCTAGACACTGGCTAGGCACAGGGTATGCACATGCCAGTCACAGGCACGGCACAGGCTAGACACTGGCTAGGCACAGGCTAGAAACTGGCTTGGCACAGACTAGAAACTGGCTAAGCACAGGCTAGACACAGGCTAGCCTGTGCCTAGCCAGTGTCTAGCCTGTGCCTAGCCAGTGTCTAGCCTGTGCCTAGCCTGTGTCTAGCCTGTGCCTAGCCAGTGTCTAGCCTGTGCCTAGCCAGTGTCTAGCCTGTGCCTAGCCAGTGTCTAGCCTGTGTCTAGCCTGTGTCTAGCCTGTGTCTAGCCTGTGCCTAGAATGTGTCTAGCCTGTGTCTAGCCTGTGCCTTGCCTGTGACTGGCGTGTGCCTAGCCAGTGTCTAGCCTGTGTCTAGCCTGTGTCTAGCCTGTGTCTAGCCTGTTTCTAGCCTGTTTCTAGCCTGTGACTAGCCTGTGCCTTGCCTGAAACAGGCATGTGCATAACGTGTGCCTAGCCAGTGTCTAGCCAGTGCCTAGCCTGTGCCTAGCCTGTGTCTTGCCTTTGTCTAGCCTGTGCATAGCCTGTGTCTAGCCTGTGCCTAGCCAGTGTATAGCCTGTGCCTAGCCAGTGTCTAGCCTGTGTCTAGCCTGTGCCTAGCCAGTTTCTAGCCTGTGTCTAGCCAGTGTCTAGCCTGTGTCTAGCCTGTGCCTAGCCAGTTTCTAGCCTGTGTCTAGCCTGTGCTTAGCCAGTTTCTAGTCTGTGCCAAGCCAGTGTCTAGCCTGTGCCTAGCCAGTGTCTAGCCTGTGCCGTGCCTGTGACTGGCATGTGCATACCCTGTGCCTAGCCAGTGTCTAGCCTGTGTCTAGCCTGTGCCTTGCCTGTGCCTTGCCTGTGCCTTGCCTGAGACTGGCATGTGCATAGCCTGTGCCTAGCCAGTGTCTAGCATGTGTCTAGCCTGTGCCTTGCACTAGACTGGCATGTGCATAGCGTGTGCCTAGCCTTTGTCTAGCCTCTGCATAGCCAGAGTCTAGCCAGTGTATAGCCTCTATCTAGCCTTGTCTAGTCTGTGTCTTCACGGTGTCTAGCCTGTGTCTAGCCTGTGCCTAGCCTGTGCCTAGCCTGTGCCTAGCTTGTGCCTAGCCTGTGTCTAGCCTGTGTCTAGCCTGTGTCTAGCCTGTGTCTAGCCTGTGTCTAGCCTGTGTCTAGCCTGTGTCTAGCCTGTGTCTAGCCTGTGTCTAGCCTATGTCTAGCCTGTGTCTAGCCTGTGTCTAGCCTGTGTCTAGCCTGTATCTAGCCTGTGTCTAGCCTGTGTCTAGCCTGTGTCTAGCCTGTATCTAGCCTCTGTCTAGCCTGTGTCTAGCCTTTGTCTAGCCTGTGTCTAGCCTGTGTCTAGCATGTGCCTAGCCTCTGCCTAGCCTGTACCTAGCCAGTGCCTAGCCTGTACCTAGCCAGTACCTAGCCTGTACCTAGCCAGTTCCTAGCCTGTACATAGCCATTGTCTAGCCTGTGCCTTGCATGTGACTGGCATGTGCATAGCCTGTGCCTAGCCTGTGTCTAGCCTGTGTCTAGCCTGTGCCTTGCCTGTGACTGGCATGTGCATAGCCTGTGCTTAGCCAGTGTCTAGCCTGTTTCTAGCCTGTGCCTTGCCTGAGACAGGCATGTGCATAGCGTGTGCCTAGCCAGTGTCTAGCCAGTGCCTAGCCTGTGCCTAGCCAGTGTATAGCCTTTGTCTAGCCTGTGCATAGCCTGTGTCTAGCCTGTGCCTAGCCAGTGTATAGCCTCTGTCTAGCCTGTGTCTAGTCTGTGTCTAGCCGGTGTCTAGCCGGTGTCTAGCCTATGCCTAGCCTGTGCCTAGCCTGTGTCTAGTCTGTGTCTAGCCTGTGTCTAGTCTGTGTCTAGCCTGTGTCTAGCCTGAGCTAGCCTGTGTCTAGCCTGTGTCTAGCCTGTGTCTAGCCTGTGTCTAGCCTGTGTCTAGCCTGTGTCTAGCCTGTGTCTAGCCTGTGTCTAGCCTGTGTCTAGCCTGTGTCTAGCCTGTGTCTAGCCTGTGTCTAGCCTGTGTCTAGCCTGTGTCTAGCCTGTGTCTAGCCTGTGTCTAGCCTGTGTCTAGCCTGTGTCTAGCCTGTGCCTAGCCAGTGTCTAGCCAGTGCCCAACCAGTGTCTAGCCTGTGTCTAGCCTGTGCCTTGCAAGTTTCTAGCCTGTGTCTGGCCTGTGTCTAGCCTGTGTCTAGCCTGTGTCTAGCATGTGCCTAGCCTCTGCCTAGCCTGTACGTAGCCAGTGCCTAGCCTCTGCCTAGCCTGTGCCCAGCCAGTGTCTAGCCTGTGTCTAGCCTGTGCCTAGCCAGTTTCTAGCCTGTGTCTAGCCTGTGCTTAGCCAGTGTCTAGTCTGTGCCAAGCCTGTGTCTAGCCTGTTTCAAGCCTGTGTGTAGCCTGTGTCTAGCCTGTGTCTAGTCTGTGCCAAGCCTGTGTCTAGCCTGTTTCAAGCCTGTGTGTAGCCTGTGTCTAGCCTGTGTCTAGCTTGTGTCTAGCCTGTGTCTAGCTTGTGTCTAGCCTGTGTCTAGCCTGTGTCTAGCCTGTGTCTAGCCTGTGTTTAGCCTGTGCCTAGCCAGTGTCTAGCCTGTGCCTAGCCTGTGTCTAGCCTGTGCCTAGCCTGTGTCTAGCCTGTGCCTAGTCAGTTTCTAGCCTGTGTCTAGCCTGTGTCTAGCCTGTGTCTAGCCTGTGTCTAGCCTGTGTCTAGCCTGTGTCTAGCCTGTGTCTAGCCTGTGCCTAGCCAGTGTCTAGCCTGTGCCCAGCCAGTGTCTAGCCTGTGTCTAGCCTGTGCCTAGCCAGTTTCTAACCAGAGTCTAGCCTGTGTCTAGCCTGTGTCTAGCCTGTTTCTAGCCTGTGTCTAGCCTGTTTCTAGCCTGTGTCTAGCCTGTGTCAGGCCTGTGCTTAGCCAGTGTCTAGTCTGTGTCTAGCCAGTGTCTAGTCTGTGTCTAGCCTGTGTCTAGCCTGTATCTAGCCTGTGTCTAGCCTGTGTCTAGCCTTTGTCTAGCCTGTGTCTAGCCTGTGTCTAGCATGTGCCTAGCCTCTGCCTAGCCTGTGTCTAGCCAATGTCTAGCCTGTGTCTAGCCTGTGTTTAGCCTGTGTCTAGCGTGTGCCTTGCCTGTGTCTAGCCTGTGTCTAGCCTGTGCCTAGCCAGTTTCTAGCCTGTGTCTAGCCTGTGCCTAGCCAGTGTCTAGCCTGTGCCTACCCAGTGTCTAGCCTGTGCCTTGCCTGAGACAGGCATGTGCATAGCGTTTGCCTAGCCAGTGTCTAGCCAGTGCCTAGCCTGTGCCTAGCCAGTGTCTAGCCTTTGTCTAGCCTGTGCATAGCCTGTGTCTAGCCTGTGCCTAGCCAGTGTATAGCCTCTGTCTAGCCTGTGTCTAGTCTGTGTCTAGCCGGTGTCTAGCCGGTGTCTAGCCTATGCCTAGCCTGTGCCTAGCCTGTGTCTAGTCTGTGTCTAGCCTGTGTCTAGTCTGTGTCTAGCCTGTGTCTAGCCTGGGTCTAGCCAGTGTCTAGCCTGTGCCTAGCCTGTGTCTAGCCTGTGCCTAGTCAGTTTCTAGCCTGTGTCTAGCCTGTGTCTAGCCTGTGTCTAGCCTGTGTCTAGCCTGTGTCTAGCCTGTGTCTAGCCTGTGTCTAGCCTGTGTCTAGCCTGTGTCTAGCCTGTGTCTAGCCTGTGTCTAGCCTGTGTCTAGCCTGTGTCTAGCCTGTGTCTAGCCTGTGCCTAGCCAGTGTCTAGCCTGTGCCCAGCCAGTGTCTAGCCTGTGTCTAGCCTGTGCCTAGCCAGTTTCTAACCAGAGTCTAGCCAGTGTCTAGCCTGTGTCTAGCCTGTGTCTAGCCTGTTTCTAGCCTGTGTCTAGCCTGTTTCTAGCCTGTGTCTAGCCTGTGTCTAGCCTGTGTCTAGCCTGTGTCAGGCCTGTGCTTAGCCAGTGTCTAGTCTGTGCCAAGCCCGTGTCTAGCCTGTGTCTAGCCTGTGTCTAGCCTGTGTCTAGCCTGTGTCTAGCCTGTGCCTAGCAAGTTTCTAGCCTGTGTCTGGCCTGTGTCTAGCCTGTGTCTAGCCTGTGTCTAGCCTGTGTCTAGCATGTGCCTAGCCTCTGCCTAGCCTGTACGTAGCCAGTGCCTAGCCTCTGCCTAGCCTGTGCCCAGTCAGTGTCTAGCCTGTGTCTAGCCTGTGCCTAGCCAGTTTCTAGCCTGTGTTTAGCCTGTGCTTAGCCAGTGTCTAGTCTGTGCCAAGCCCGTGTCTAGCCTGTGCCTAGCCTGTGTCTAGCCTGTTTCAAGCCTGTGTCTATCCTGTGTCTAGCCTGTGTCTAGCTTGTGTCTAGCTTGTGTCTAGCCTGTGTCTAGCCTGTGTCTAGCCTGTGTCTAGCCTGTGTCTAGCCTGTGTCTAGTCTGTGTCTAGCCTTTGCCTAGACAGTGTCTAGCCTGTGCCCAGCCAGTGTCAAGCCTGTGTCTAGCCTGTGCCAAGCCAGTTTTTAGCCAGTGTCTAGCCTGTGTCTAGCCTGTGTCTAGCCTGTGTCTGGCCTGTGTCTAGCCTGTGTCTAGCCTGTGCCTAGCAAGTTTCTAGCCTGTGTCTAGCCTGTGCTTAGCCTGTGTCTAGCCTGTGTCTAGCCTGTGTCTAGCATGTGCCTAGCCTCTGCCTAGCCTGTACGTAGCCAGTGCCTAGCCTCTGCCTAGCCTGTGCCCAGTCAGTGTCTAGCCTGTGTCTAGCCTGTGTCTAGCCTGTGTCTAGCTTGTGTCTAGCCTGTGTCTAGCCTGTGTCTAGCCTGTTTCAAGCCTGTGTGTATCCTGTGTCTAGCCTGTGTCTAGCTTGTGTCTAGCCTGTGTCTAGCCTGTGTCTAGCCTGTGTCTAGCCTGTGCCTAGCCAGTGCCTAGCCAGTGTCTAGCCTGTGCCCAGCCAGTGTCTAGCCTGTGTCTAGCCTGTGCCTAGCCAGTTTCTAGCCTGTGTCTAGCCTGTGTCTAGCCTGTGTCTAGCCTGTGCTGAGCCTGTGTCTAGCCTGTGTCTAGCCTGTGTCTAGCCTGTGTCTAGCCTGTGTCTAGCCTGTGTCTAGCCTGTGTCTAGCCTGTGTCTAGCCTGTGTCTAGCCTGTGTCTAGCCTGTGTCTAGTCTGTGTCTAGCCTTTGCCTAGACAGTGTCTAGCCTGTGCCCAGCCAGTGTCAAGCCTGTGTCTGGCCTGTGCCTAGCCAGTTTTTAGCCAGTGTCTAGCCTGTGTCTAGCCTGTGTCTAGCCTGTGTCTGGCCTGTGTCTAGCCAGTGTATAGCCTGTGCTTAGCCAGTGTCTAATCCGTGCCAAGCCAGTGTCAAGCCTATGTCTAGCCTGTATCTAGCCTGTTTCTAGCCTGTGTCTAGCCTGTGTCTAGCCTGTGTCTAGCTTGTGTCTAGCCTGTGTCTAGCCTGTGTCTAGCCTGTGTCTAGCCTGTGTCTAGCCTGTGTCTAGCCTGTGTCTTGCCTGTGTCTAGCCTGTGTCTAGAATGTGTCTAGCCTGTGTCTAGCCTGTGTCTAGCCTGTGTCTAGAATGTGTCTAGCCTGTGTCTAGCCTGTGTCTAGCCTGTGTCTAGCCTGTGTCTAGCCTGTGTCTAGCCTGTGTCTAGCCTGTGTCTAGCCTGTGTCTAGCCTGTGTCTAGCCTGTTTCTAGCCTGTTTCTAGCCTGTGTCTAGCCTGTGTCTAGCCTGTGTCTAGCCTGTGTCTAGCCTGTGTCTAGCCTGTATCTAGCCTGTTTCTAGCCTGTGTCTAGCCTGTGTCTAGCTTGTGTCTAGCCTGTGTCTAGCCTGTGTCTAGCCTGTGTCTAGCCTGTGTCTAGCCTGTGTCTAGCCTGTGTCTAGCCTGTGTCTAGCCTGTGTCTAGCCTGTGTCTAGAATGTGTCTAGCCTGTGTCTAGAATGTGTCTAGCCTGTGTCTAGCCTGTGTCTAGCCTGTGTCTAGCCTGTGTCTAGCCTGTGTCTAGCCTGTGTCTAGCCTGTGTCTAGCCTGTGTCTAGCCTGTGTCTAGCCTGTGTCTAGCCTGTGTCTAGCCTGTGTCTAGCCTGTGTCTAGCCTGTGTCTAGCCTGTGTCTAGCCTGTGTCTAGCCTGTGTTGCTTGTGTCTAGCCTGTGTCTAGCCTGTGTCTAGCCTGTGTCTAGCCTGTGTCTAGCCTGTGTCTAGCCTGTGTCTAGCCAGTGTCTAGCCTGTGTCTAGCCTGTGTCTAGCCTGTGTCTAGCCTGTGTCTAGCCTGTGTCTAGCCTGTGCCTAGCCTGTGTCTTGCCTGTGACTGGCATGTGCATAGCCTGTGCCTAGCCAGTGTCTAGCCTGTGTCTAGCCTGTGCCTTGCCTAAAACTGGCATGTGCATAGCGTATGCCTAGCCAGTATCTAGCCAGTGCCTAGCCTGTGCCTAGCCAGTGTCTAGCGTTTGTCTAGCCTGTGCATAGCCAGAGTCTAGCCTGTGCCTAGCCAGTGTGTAGCCTCTGTCTAGCCTGTGTCTAGTCTGTGTCTAGCCTGTGTCTAGTCTGTGTCTAGCCTGTGTCTAGCCTTTGTCTAGCCTGTGTCTTGCCTGTGTCAAGTATGTGCCTAGCCTGTACCTAGCCATTGTCTAGCCTGTTCATAGCCATTGTCTAGCCTTTGCCTAGCCAGTGTCTAGCCTTTGCCTAGCCAGTGTCTAGCCCTTGCCTAGCCAGTGTCTAGCCTGTGCCCAGCCTGTGCCCAGCCTGTGTCTAGCCTGTGTCTAGCATGCGCCTAGCCTGTGTCTAGACTGTGTCTAGCCTGTCTCTAGCTTGTGTCTAGCCTGTGTCTAGCCTGTGTCTAGCCTGTGTCTAGCCTGTGTCTAGCCTGTGTCTAGCCTGTGTCTAGCCTGTGTCTAGCCTGTGCCCAGCCAGTGTCTAGCCTGTGCCCAGCCAGTGTCTAGCCTGTGTCTAGCCTGTGCCTAGCCAGTGTCTAGCCTGTGTCTAGCCTGCGTCTAGCCTGTGACTAGCCTGTGTCTAGCCTGTGTCTAGCCTGTGTCTAGCATGTGCCTAGCCTCTGCCTAGTCTGTGCCAAGGCAGTTTCTAGCCTGTGTCCAGCCTGTGTCTAGTCTGTTTCTAGCCTGTGTCTAGCCTGTGTCTAGACTGTGTCTAGCCTGTGTCTAGCCTGTGTCTAGCCTGTGTTTAGCCTGTGTCTAGCCTGTGTCTAGCCTGTGTCTAGCCTGTGTCTAGCCTGTGTCTAGCCTGTGTCTAGCCTGTGTCTAGCCTGTGTCTAGCCTGTGTCTAGCCTGTGTCTAGCCTGTGTCTAGCCTGTGTCTAGCCTGTGTCTAGCCTGTGTCTAGTCTGTGTCTAGCCTTTGCCTAGACAGTGTCTAGCCTGTGCCCAGCCAGTGTCAAGCCTGTGTCTGGCCTGTGCCTAGCCAGTTTTTAGCCAGTGTCTAGCCTGTGTCTAGCCTGTGTCTAGCCTGTGTCTGGCCTGTGTCTAGCCAGTGTATAGCCTGTGCTTAGCCAGTGTCTAATCCGTGCCAAGCCAGTGTCAAGCCTATGTCTAGCCTGTATCTAGCCTGTTTCTAGCCTGTGTCTAGCCTGTGTCTAGCCTGTGCCTAGCTTGTGTCTAGCCTGTGTCTAGCCTGTGTCTAGCCTGTGTCTAGCCTGTGTCTAGCCTGTGTCTAGCCTGTGTCTTGCCTGTGTCTAGCCTGTGTCTAGAATGTGTCTAGCCTGTGTCTAGCCTGTGTCTAGCCTGTGTCTAGCCTGTGTCTAGCCTGTGTCTAGCCTGTGTCTAGCCTGTGTCTAGCCTGTGTCTAGCCTGTGTCTAGCCTGTTTCTAGCCTGTGTCTAGCCTGTGTCTAGCCTGTGTCTAGCCTGTGTCTAGCCTGTGTCTAGCCTGTATCTAGCCTGTTTCTAGCCTGTGTCTAGCCTGTGTCTAGCTTGTGTCTAGCCTGTGTCTAGCCTGTGTCTAGCCTGTGTCTAGCCTGTGTCTAGCCTGTGTCTAGCCTGTGTCTAGCCTGTGTCTAGCCTGTGTCTAGCCTGTGTCTAGCCTGTGTCTAGAATGTGTCTAGCCTGTGTCTAGAATGTGTCTAGCCTGTGTCTAGCCTGTGTCTAGCCTGTGTCTAGCCTGTGTCTAGCCTGTGTCTAGCCTGTGTCTAGCCTGTGTCTAGCCTGTGTCTAGCCTGTGTCTAGCCTGTGTCTAGCCTGTGTCTAGCCTGTGTCTAGCCTGTGTTGCTTGTGTGTCTAGCCTGTGTCTAGCCTGTGTCTAGCCTGTGTCTAGCCTGTGTCTAGCCTGTGTCTAGCCTGTGTCTAGCCTGTGTCTAGCCTGTGTCTAGCCTGTGTCTAGCCTGTGTCTAGCCAGTGTCTAGCCTGTGTCTAGCCTGTGTCTAGCCTGTGTCTAGCCTGTGCCTAGCCTGTGTCTTGCCTGTGACTGGCATGTGCATAGCCTGTGCCTAGCCAGTGTCTAGCCTGTGTCTAGCCTGTGCCTTGCCTAAAACTGGCATGTGCATAGCGTATGCCTAGCCAGTATCTAGCCAGTGCCTAGCCTGTGCCTAGCCAGTGTCTAGCGTTTGTCTAGCCTGTGCATAGCCAGAGTCTAGCCTGTGCCTAGCCAGTGTGTAGCCTCTGTCTAGCCTGTGTCTAGTCTGTGTCTAGCCTGTGTCTAGTCTGTGTCTAGCCTGTGTCTAGCCTTTGTCTAGCCTGTGTCTTGCCTGTGTCAAGTATGTGCCTAGCCTGTACCTAGCCATTGTCTAGCCTGTTCATAGCCATTGTCTAGCCTTTGCCTAGCCAGTGTCTAGCCTTTGCCTAGCCAGTGTCTAGCCCTTGCCTAGCCAGTGTCTAGCCTGTGCCCAGCCTGTGTCTAGCCTGTGTCTAGCATGCGCCTAGCCTGTGTCTAGACTGTGTCTAGCCTGTCTCTAGCTTGTGTCTAGCCTGTGTCTAGCCTGTGTCTAGCCTGTGTCTAGCCTGTGTCTAGCCTGTGTCTAGCCTGTGTCTAGCCTGTGTCTAGCCTGTGTCTAGCCTGTGCCCAGCCAGTGTCTAGCCTGTGCCCAGCCAGTGTCTAGCCTGTGTCTAGCCTGTGCCTAGCCAGTTTCTAGCCTGTGTCTAGCCTGTGTCTAGCCTGTAACTAGCCTGTGTCTAGCCTGTGTCTAGCCTGTGTCTAGCATGTGCCTAGCCTCTGCCTAGTCTGTGCCAAGGCAGTTTCTAGCCTGTGTCCAGCCTGTGTCTAGTCTGTTTCTAGCCTGTGTCTAGCCTGTGTCTAGACTGTGTCTAGCCTGTGTCTAGCCTGTGTCTAGCCTGTGTTTAGCCTGTGTCTAGCCTGTGTCTAGCCTGTGTCTAGCCTGTGTCTAGCCTGTGTCTAGCCTGTGTCTAGCCTGTGTCTAGCCTGTGTCTAGCCTGTGTCTAGCCTGTGTCTAGCCTGTGTCTAGCCTGTGTCTAGCCTGTGTCTAGTCTGTGTCTAGCCTTTGCCTAGACAGTGTCTAGCCTGTGCCCAGCCAGTGTCAAGCCTGTGTCTGGCCTGTGCCTAGCCAGTTTTTAGCCAGTGTCTAGCCTGTGTCTAGCCTGTGTCTAGCCTGTGTCTGGCCTGTGTCTAGCCAGTGTATAGCCTGTGCTTAGCCAGTGTCTAATCCGTGCCAAGCCAGTGTCAAGCCTATGTCTAGCCTGTATCTAGCCTGTTTCTAGCCTGTGTCTAGCCTGTGTCTAGCCTGTGTCTAGCTTGTGTCTAGCCTGTGTCTAGCCTGTGTCTAGCCTGTGTCTAGCCTGTGTCTAGCCTGTGTCTAGCCTGTGTCTTGCCTGTGTCTAGCCTGTGTCTAGAATGTGTCTAGCCTGTGTCTAGCCTGTGTCTAGCCTGTGTCTAGCCTGTGTCTAGCCTGTGTCTAGCCTGTGTCTAGCCTGTGTCTAGCCTGTGTCTAGCCTGTGTCTAGCCTGTTTCTAGCCTGTGTCTAGCCTGTGTCTAGCCTGTGTCTAGCCTGTGTCTAGCCTGTGTCTAGCCTGTATCTAGCCTGTTTCTAGCCTGTGTCTAGCCTGTGTCTAGCCTGTGTCTAGCCTGTGTCTAGCCTGTGTCTAGCCTGTGTCTAGCCTGTGTCTAGCCTGTGTCTAGCCTGTGTCTAGCCTGTGTCTAGCCTGTGTCTAGCCTGTGTCTAGAATGTGTCTAGCCTGTGTCTAGACTGTGTCTAGCCTGTGTCTAGCCTGTGTCTGGCCTGTGTCTAGCCTGTGTCTAGCCTGTGTCTAGCCTGTGTCTAGCCTGTGTCTAGCCTGTGTCTAGCCTGTGTCTAGCCTGTGTCTAGCCTGTGTTGCTTGTGTCTAGCCTGTGTCTAGCCTGTGTCTAGCCTGTGTCTAGCCTGTGTCTAGCCTGTGTCTAGCCTGTGTCTAGCCAGTGTCTAGCCTGTGTCTAGCCTGTGTCTAGCCTGTGTCTAGCCTGTGTCTAGCCTGTGTCTAGCCTGTGCCTAGCCTGTGTCTTGCCTGTGACTGGCATGTGCATAGCCTGTGCCTAGCCAGTGTCTAGCCTGTGTCTAGCCTGTGCCTTGCCTAAAACTGGCATGTTCATAGCGTATGCCTAGCCAGTATCTAGCCAGTGCCTAGCCTGTGCCTAGCCAGTGTCTAGCGTTTGTCTAGCCTGTGCATAGCCAGAGTCTAGCCTGTGCCTAGCCAGTGTGTAGCCTCTGTCTAGCCTGTGTCTAGTCTGTGTCTAGCCTGTGTCTAGTCTGTGTCTAGCCTGTGTCTAGCCTTTGTCTAGCCTGTGTCTTGCCTGTGTCAAGTATGTGCCTAGCCTGTACCTAGCCATTGTCTAGCCTGTTCATAGCCATTGTCTAGCCTTTGCCTAGCCAGTGTCTAGCCTTTGCCTAGCCAGTGTCTAGCCCTTGCCTAGCCAGTGTCTAGCCTGTGCCCAGCCTGTGTCTAGCCTGTGTCTAGCATGCGCCTAGCCTGTGTCTAGACTGTGTCTAGCCTGTCTCTAGCTTGTGTCTAGCCTGTGTCTAGCCTGTGTCTAGCCTGTGTCTAGCCTGTGTCTAGCCTGTGTCTAGCCTGTGTCTAGCCTGTGTCTAGCCTGTGTCTAGCCTGTGCCCAGCCAGTGTCTAGCCTGTGCCCAGCCAGTGTCTAGCCTGTGTCTAGCCTGTGCCTAGCCAGTTTCTAGCCTGTGTCTAGCCTGTGTCTAGCCTGTAACTAGCCTGTGTCTAGCCTGTGTCTAGCCTGTGTCTAGCATGTGCCTAGCCTCTGCCTAGTCTGTGCCAAGGCAGTTTCTAGCCTGTGTCCAGCCTGTGTCTAGTCTGTTTCTAGCCTGTGTCTAGCCTGTGTCTAGACTGTGTCTAGCCTGTCTCTAGCCAGTGTATAGGCTCTGTGTAACCTGTGCCTAGCCAGTTTCTAGCCTGTGTCTAGCCTGTGCTTAGCCAGTGTCTAGTCTGTGCCAAGCCAGTGTCTAGCCTGTGTCTAGCCTGTTTCTATCCTGTGCCTAGACTGTGTCTAGCTTGTGTCTAGCCTGTGTCTAGCCTGTGTCTAGCCTGTGTCTAGCCTGTGTCTAGCCTGTGTCTAGCCTGTGTCTAGCCTGTGTCTAGCCTGTGTCTAGCCTGTGTCTAGAATGTGTCTAGCCTGTGTCTAGAATGTGTCTAGCCTGTGTCTAGCCTGTGTCTAGCCTGTGTCTAGCCTGTGTCTAGCCTGTGTCTAGCCTGTGTCTAGCCTGTGTCTAGCCTGTGTCTAGCCTGTGTCTAGCCTGTGTCTAGCCTGTGTTGCTTGTGTCTAGCCTGTGTCTAGCCTGTGTCTAGCCTGTGTCTAGCCTGTGTCTAGCCTGTGTCTAGCCTGTGTCTAGCCAGTGTCTAGCCTGTGTCTAGCCTGTGTCTAGCCTGTGTCTAGCCTGTGTCTAGCCTGTGTCTAGCCTGTGCCTAGCCTGTGTCTTGCCTGTGACTGGCATGTGCATAGCCTGTGCCTAGCCAGTGTCTAGCCTGTGTCTAGCCTGTGCCTTGCCTAAAACTGGCATGTGCATAGCGTATGCCTAGCCAGTATCTAGCCAGTGCCTAGCCTGTGCCTAGCCAGTGTCTAGCGTTTGTCTAGCCTGTGCATAGCCAGAGTCTAGCCTGTGCCTAGCCAGTGTGTAGCCTCTGTCTAGCCTGTGTCTAGTCTGTGTCTAGCCTGTGTCTAGTCTGTGTCTAGCCTGTGTCTAGCCTTTGTCTAGCCTGTGTCTTGCCTGTGTCAAGTATGTGCCTAGCCTGTACCTAGCCATTGTCTAGCCTGTTCATAGCCATTGTCTAGCCTTTGCCTAGCCAGTGTCTAGCCTTTGCCTAGCCAGTGTCTAGCCCTTGCCTAGCCAGTGTCTAGCCTGTGCCCAGCCTGTGTCTAGCCTGTGTCTAGCATGCGCCTAGCCTGTGTCTAGACTGTGTCTAGCCTGTCTCTAGCTTGTGTCTAGCCTGTGTCTAGCCTGTGTCTAGCCTGTGTCTAGCCTGTGTCTAGCCTGTGTCTAGCCTGTGTCTAGCCTGTGTCTAGCCTGTGCCCAGCCAGTGTCTAGCCTGTGCCCAGCCAGTGTCTAGCCTGTGTCTAGCCTGTGCCTAGCCAGTTTCTAGCCTGTGTCTAGCCTGTGTCTAGCCTGTAACTAGCCTGTGTCTAGCCTGTGTCTAGCCTGTGTCTAGCATGTGCCTAGCCTCTGCCTAGTCTGTGCCAAGGCAGTTTCTAGCCTGTGTCCAGCCTGTGTCTAGTCTGTTTCTAGCCTGTGTCTAGCCTGTGTCTAGACTGTGTCTAGCCTGTGTCTAGCCTGTGTCTAGCCTGTGTTTAGCCTGTGTCTAGCCTGTGTCTAGCCTGTGTCTAGCCTGTGTCTAGCCTGTGTCTAGCCTGTGTCTAGCCTGTGTCTAGCCTGTGTCTAGCCTGTGTCTAGCCTGTGTCTAGCCTGTGTCTAGCCTGTGTCTAGCCTGTGTCTAGCCTGTGTCTAGTCTGTGTCTAGCCTTTGCCTAGACAGTGTCTAGCCTGTGCCCAGCCAGTGTCAAGCCTGTGTCTGGCCTGTGCCTAGCCAGTTTTTAGCCAGTGTCTAGCCTGTGTCTAGCCTGTGTCTAGCCTGTGTCTGGCCTGTGTCTAGCCAGTGTATAGCCTGTGCTTAGCCAGTGTCTAATCCGTGCCAAGCCAGTGTCAAGCCTATGTCTAGCCTGTATCTAGCCTGTTTCTAGCCTGTGTCTAGCCTGTGTCTAGCCTGTGTCTAGCTTGTGTCTAGCCTGTGTCTAGCCTGTGTCTAGCCTGTGTCTAGCCTGTGTCTAGCCTGTGTCTAGCCTGTGTCTTGCCTGTGTCTAGCCTGTGTCTAGAATGTGTCTAGCCTGTGTCTAGCCTGTGTCTAGCCTGTGTCTAGCCTGTGTCTAGCCTGTGTCTAGCCTGTGTCTAGCCTGTGTCTAGCCTGTGTCTAGCCTGTGTCTAGCCTGTGTCTAGCCTGTGTCTAGCCTGTGTCTAGCCTGTGTCTAGCCTGTGTCTAGCCTGTGTCTAGCCTGTATCTAGCCTGTTTCTAGCCTGTGTCTAGCCTGTGTCTAGCTTGTGTCTAGCCTGTGTCTAGCCTGTGTCTAGCCTGTGTCTAGCCTGTGTCTAGCCTGTGTCTAGCCTGTGTCTAGCCTGTGTCTAGCCTGTGTCTAGAATGTGTCTAGCCTGTGTCTAGAATGTGTCTAGCCTGTGTCTAGCCTGTGTCTAGCCTGTGTCTAGCCTGTGTCTAGCCTGTGTCTAGCCTGTGTCTAGCCTGTGTCTAGCCTGTGTCTAGCCTGTGTCTAGCCTGTGTCTAGCCTGTGTTGCTTGTGTCTAGCCTGTGTCTAGCCTGTGTCTAGCCTGTGTCTAGCCTGTGTCTAGCCTGTGTCTAGCCTGTGTCTAGCCAGTGTCTAGCCTGTGTCTAGCCTGTGTCTAGCCTGTGTCTAGCCTGTGTCTAGCCTGTGTCTAGCCTGTGCCTAGCCTGTGTCTTGCCTGTGACTGGCATGTGCATAGCCTGTGCCTAGCCAGTGTCTAGCCTGTGTCTAGCCTGTGCCTTGCCTAAAACTGGCATGTTCATAGCGTATGCCTAGCCAGTATCTAGCCAGTGCCTAGCCTGTGCCTAGCCAGTGTCTAGCGTTTGTCTAGCCTGTGCATAGCCAGAGTCTAGCCTGTGCCTAGCCAGTGTGTAGCCTCTGTCTAGCCTGTGTCTAGTCTGTGTCTAGCCTGTGTCTAGTCTGTGTCTAGCCTGTGTCTAGCCTTTGTCTAGCCTGTGTCTTGCCTGTGTCAAGTATGTGCCTAGCCTGTACCTAGCCTGTACCTAGCCATTGTCTAGCCTGTTCATAGCCATTGTCTAGCCTTTGCCTAGCCAGTGTCTAGCCTTTGCCTAGCCAGTGTCTAGCCCTTGCCTAGCCAGTGTCTAGCCTGTGCCCAGCCTGTGTCTAGCCTGTGTCTAGCATGCGCCTAGCCTGTGTCTAGACTGTGTCTAGCCTGTCTCTAGCTTGTGTCTAGCCTGTGTCTAGCCTGTGTCTAGCCTGTGTCTAGCCTGTGTCTAGCCTGTGTCTAGCCTGTGTCTAGCCTGTGCCCAGCCAGTGTCTAGCCTGTGCCCAGCCAGTGTCTAGCCTGTGTCTAGCCTGTGCCTAGCCAGTTTCTAGCCTGTGTCTAGCCTGTGTCTAGCCTGTAACTAGCCTGTGTCTAGCCTGTGTCTAGCCTGTGTCTAGCATGTGCCTAGCCTCTGCCTAGTCTGTGCCAAGGCAGTTTCTAGCCTGTGTCCAGCCTGTGTCTAGTCTGTTTCTAGCCTGTGTCTAGCCTGTATCTAGACTGTGTCTAGCCTGTCTCTAGCCAGTGTATAGGCTCTGTGTAACCTGTGCCTAGCCAGTTTCTAGCCTGTGTCTAGCCTGTGCTTAGCCAGTGTCTAGTCTGTGCCAAGCCAGTGTCTAGCCTGTGTCTAGCCTGTTTCTATCCTGTGCCTAGACTGTGTCTAGCTTGTGTCTAGCCTGTGTCTAGCCTGTGTCTAGCCTGTGTCTAGCCTGTGTCTAGCCTGTTCATAGCCATTGTCTAGCCTTTGCCTAGCCAGTGTCTAGCCTTTGCCTAGCCAGTGTCTAGCCCTTGCCTAGCCAGTGTCTAGCCTGTGCCCAGCCTGTGTCTAGCCTGTGTCTAGCATGCGCCTAGCCTGTGTCTAGACTGTGTCTAGCCTGTCTCTAGCTTGTGTCTAGCCTGTGTCTAGCCTGTGTCTAGCCTGTGTCTAGCCTGTGTCTAGCCTGTGTCTAGCCTGTGTCTAGCCTGTGTCTAGCCTGTGCCTAGCCAGTGTCTAGCCTGTGCCCAGCCAGTGTCTAGCCTGTGTCTAGCCTGTGCCTAGCCAGTTTCTAGCCTGTGTCTAGCCTGTGTCTAGCCTGTAACTAGCCTGTGTCTAGCCTGTGTCTAGCCTGTGTCTAGCATGTGCCTAGCCTCTGCCTAGTCTGTGCCAAGGCAGTTTCTAGCCTGTGTCCAGCCTGTGTCTAGTCTGTTTCTAGCCTGTGTCTAGCCTGTGTCTAGACTGTGTCTAGCCTGTCTCTAGCCAGTGTATAGGCTCTGTGTAACCTGTGCCTAGCCAGTTTCTAGCCTGTGTCTAGCCTGTGCTTAGCCAGTGTCTAGTCTGTGCCAAGCCAGTGTCTAGCCTGTGTCTAGCCTGTTTCTATCCTGTGCCTAGACTGTGTCTAGCTTGTGTCTAGCCTGTGTCTAGCCTGTGTCTAGCCTGTGTCTAGCCTGTGTCTAGCCTGTGCTTAGCCAGTGTCTAGTCTGTGCCAAGCCCGTGTCTAGCCTGTGTCTAGCCTGTGTCTAGCCTGTGTCAAGCCTGTGTCTAGCCTGTGTCTAGCCTGTGTCTAGCCTGTGCCTAGCAAGTTTCTAGCCTGTGTCTGGCCTGTGTCTAGCCTGTGTCTAGCCTGTGTCTAGCCTGTGTCTAGCATGTGCCTAGCCTCTGCCTAGCCTGTACGTAGCCAGTGCCTAGCCTCTGCCTAGCCTGTGCCCAGCCAGTGTCTAGCCTGTGTCTAGCCTGTGCCTAGCCAGTTTCTAGCCTGTGTCTAGCCTGTGCTTAGCCAGTGTCTAGTCTGTGCCAAGCCCGTGTCTAGCCTGTGTCTAGCCTGTGTCTAGCCTGTTTCAAGCCTGTGTCTAGCCTTTGTCTAGCCTGTGTCTAGCTTGTGTCTAGCCTGTGTCTAGCTTGTGTCTAGCCTGTGTCTAGCCTGTGTCTAGCCTGTGTCTAGCCTGTGTCTAGCCTGTGTCTAGCCAGTGCCTAGCCAGTGTCTAGCCTGTGCCCAGCCAGTGTCTAGCCTGTGTCTAGCATGTGCCTAGCCTCTTCCTAGCCTGTACGTAGCCAGTGCCTAGCCTCTGCCTAGCCTGTGCCCAGCCAGTGTCTAGCCTGTGTCTAGCCTGTGCCTAGCCAGTTTCTAGCCTGTGTCTAGCCTGTGCTTAGCCAGTGTCTAGTCTGTGCCAAGCCCGTGTCTAGCCTGTGTCTAGCCTGTTTCAAGCCTGTGTCTAGCCTGTGTCTAGCCTGTGTCTAGCCTGTGTCTAGCTTGTGTCTAGCCTGTGTCTAGCTTGTGTCTAGCCTGTGTCTAGCCTGTGTCTAGCCTGTGTCTAGCCTGTGTCTAGCCTGTGCCTAGCCAGTGCCTAGCCAGTGTCTAGCCTGTGCCCAGCCAGTGTCTAGCCTGTGTCTAGCCTGTGCCTAGCCAGTTTCTAGCCTGTGTCTAGCCTTTGTCTAGCCTGTGTCTAGCCTGTGTCTAGCCTGTGTCTAGCCTGTGTCTAGCCTGTGTCTAGCCTGTGTCTAGCCTGTGTCTAGCCTGTGTCTAGCTTGTGTCTAGCCTGTGTCTAGCCTGTGTCTAGTCTGTGTCTAGCCTGTGTCCAGCCTGTGTCTAGCCTGTGTCTAGCCTGTGTCTAGTCTGTGTCTAGCCTTTGCCTAGACAGTGTCTAGATTGTGCCCAGCCAGTGTCTAGCCTGTGTCTCGCCTGTGCCTAGCCAGTTTCTAGCCAGTGTCTAGCCTGTGTCTAGCCTGTGTCTAGCCTGTGTCTGGCCTGTGTCTAGCCAGTGTATAGCCTCTGTCTAGCCTGTGCCTAGCCAGTTTCTATCCTGTGTCTAGCCTGTGCTTAGCCAGTGTCTAATCCGTGCCAAGCCAGTGTCTAGCCTGTGTCTAGCCTGTGTCTAGCCAGTGTCTAGCCTGTGTCTAGCTTGTGTCTAGCCTGTGCCTAGCCAGTTTCTAGCCTGTGCCTAGCCTGTGTCTAGCCTGTGTCTAGCCTGTGTCTAGCCTGTGTCTGGCCTGTGTCTAGCCAGTGTATAGCCTCTGTCTAGCCTGTGCCTAGCCAGTTTCTAGCCTGTGTCTAGCCTGTGTCTAGCCTGTGTCTAGCCTGTGTCTAGCCTGTATCTAGCCTGTTTCTAGCCTGTGTCTAGCCTGTGTCTAGCCTGTGTCTAGCTTGTGTCTAGCCTGTGTCTAGCCTGTGTCTAGCCTGTGTCTAGCCTGTGCTTAGCCAGTGTCCAGTCTGTGCCGAGCCCGTGTCTAGCCTGTGTCTAGCCTGTGTCTAGAATGTGTCTAGCCTGTGTCTAGCCTGTGTCTAGCCTGTGTCTAGCCTGTGTCTGGCCTGTGTCTAGCCAGTGTATAGCCTCTGTCTAGCCTGTGCCTAGCCAGTTTCTAGCCTGTGTCTAGCCTGTGCTTAGCCAGTGTCTAATCCGTGCCAAGCCAGTGTCTAGCCTGTGTCTAGCCTGTATCTAGCCTGTGTCTAGCCTGTGTCTAGCCTGTGCTTAGCCAGTGTCTAGTCTGTGCCAAGCCCGTGTCTAGCCTGTGTCTAGCCTGTGTCTAGAATGTGTCTAGCCTGTGTCTAGCCTGTGTCTAGCCTGTGTCTAGCCTGTGTCTAGCCTGTGTCTAGCCTGTGCCTAGCAAGTTGCTAGCCTGTGTCTGGCCTGTGTCTAGCCTGTGTCTAGCCTGTGTCTAGCCTGTGTCTAGCCTGTGTCTAGAGTGTGCCTAGCCTCTGCCTAGCCTGTACGTAGCCAGTGCCTAGCCTCTGCCTAGCCTGTGCCCAGGCAGTGTCTAGCCTGTGCCCAGGCAGTGTCTAGCCTGTGTCTAGCCATTGCTTAGCCAGTTTCTAGCCTGTGTCTAGCCTGTGCTTAGCCAGTGTCTAGTCTGTGCCAAGCCCGTGTCTAGCCTGTGTCTAGCCTGTGTCTAGCCTGTGTCTAGCCTGTGTCTAGCCTGTGTCTAGCCTGTGTCTAGCCTGTGTCTAGCCTGTGTCTAGCCTGTGTCTAGCCTGTGTCTAGCCTGTTTCAAGCCTGTGTCTAGCCTGTGTCTAGCCTGTGTCTAGCTTGTGTCTAGCCTGTGTCTAGCTTGTGTCCAGCCTGTGTCTAGCCTGTGTCTAGCCTGTGTCTAGCCTGTGTCTAGCCTGTGCCTAGCCAGTGCCTAGCCAGTGTCTAGCCTGTGCCCAGCCAGTGTCTAGCCTGTGTCTAGCATGTGCCTAGCTTCTGCCTAGCCTGTACGTAGCCAGTGCCTAGCCTCTGCCTAGCCTGTGCCCAGCCAGTGTCTAGCCTGTGTCTAGCCTGTGCCTAGCCAGTTTCTAGCCTGTGTCTAGCCTGTGCTTAGCCAGTGTCTAGTCTGTGCCAAGCCCGTGTCTAGCCTGTGTCTAGTCTGTGTCTAGCCTGTGTCTAGCCTGTGTCTAGCCTGTTTCAAGCCTGTGTCTAGCCTGTGTCTAGCCTGTGTCTAGCATGTGTCTAGCCAGTGTATAGCCTCTGTCTAGCCTGTGTCTAGTCTGTGTCTAGCCGGTGTCTAGCCTGTGCCTAGCCTGTGCCTAGCCTGTGACTGGCCTGTGCCTAGCCTGTGCCTAGCTTGTGCCTAGCCTGTGGCTAGCCTGTGCCTAGCCTATGCCTAGCCTGTGTCTAGCCTGTGTCTAGCCTGTGTCTAGCCTGTGCCTAGCCTGTGTCTAGCCTGTGTCTAGCCTGTGTCTAGCCTGTGTCTAGCCTGTGTCTAGCCTGTGTCTAGCCTGTGTCTAGCCTGTGTCTGGCCTATGTCTAGCCTGTGTCTAGCCTGTGTCTAGCCTGTGTCTAGCCTGTGTCCAGCCTGTGTCTAGCCTGTGTCCAGCCTGTCTTTGCTTGTGTCTAGCCTGTGTCTAGACTGTGTCTAGCCTGTGTCTAGCCTGTGTCTAGCCTGTGTCTAGCCTGTGTCTAGCCTGTGTCTAGCATGTGTCTAGCCTGTGTCAAGCCTATGTCTAGCCTGTGTCTAGCTTGTGTCTAGCCTGTGTCTAGCCTGTGCCTAGCCAGTGTGTAGCCAGTGCCTAGAATGTGCCTAGCTTGTGCCTAGCCTGTGTCTAGCCTGTGCATTGCCTGAGACAGGCATGTGCATAGCGTATGCCTAGCCAGTGTCTAGCCAGTGCCTAGCCTGTGCCTAGCCAGTGTCTAGCCTGTGTCTAGCCTGTGTCTAGCCTGTGCCTAGCCAGTGCCTAGCCAGTGTCTAGCCTGTGCCCAGCCAGTGTCTAGCCTGTGTCTAGCCTGTGCCTAGCCAGTTTCTAGCCTGTGCCTAGCCAGTTTCTAGCCTGTGTCTAGCCTTTGTCTAGCCTGTGTCTAGCCTGTGTCTAGCCTGCGTCTAGCCTGTGTCTAGCCTGTGTCTAGCCTGTGACTGGCATGTGACTGGCATGTGCATAGCCTTTGTCTAGCCTGTGCCTTGCCTGTGACTGGCGTGTGACTGGCATGTGCTTATCCTTTGCCTAGCCAGTGTCTAGCCTGTGTCTAGCCTGTACCTTGCCTGAGACTGGCATGTGCATAGCGTGTGCCTAGCCAGTGTCTAGCCTGTGTCTAGCCTGTGCCTTGCCAGAGACTGGCATGTGCATAGCGTGTGCCTAGCCAGTGTCTAGCTAGTGCCTTGCCTGTGCCTAGCCTGTGCCTAGCCTGTGCCTAGCCTGTGCCTAGCCTGTGCCTAGCCTGTGCCTAGCCTGTGCCTAGCCTGTGTCTAGCCTGTGCCTTGCCTGTGACTGGCATGTGACTGGCATGTGCATAGCCTGTGCCTAGCCAGTGTCTAGCCTGTGTCTAGCCTGTGCCTTGCCTGAGACAGGCATGTGCATAGCGTGTGCCTAGCCAGTGTCTAGCCAGTGCCTAGTCTGTGCCTAGCCTGTGCCTAGCCTGTGCCTAGCCTGTGTCTAGCCTGTGTCTAGCCTGTGTCTAGCCTGTGCCTTGCCTGTGACTGGCAGGTGCATAGCCTGTGCCTAGCCAGTGTCTATCCTGTGTCTAGCCTGTGCCTTGCCTGAGACAGGCATGTGCATAGCGTGTGCCTAGCCAGTGTCTAGCCAGTGCCTAGCCTGTGCCTAGCCAGTGTATAGCCTTTGTCTAGCCTGTGCATAGCCTGTGTCTAGCCTGTGCCTAGCCAGTGTATAGCCTCTGTCTAGCCTGTGTCTAGTCTGTGTCTAGCCTGTGTCTAGCCTGTGTCTAGCCTGTGCCTAGCTTGTGCCTAGCCTTTGGCTAGCCTGTGCCTAGCCTATGCCTAGCCTGTGTCTCGCCTGTGTCAAGCCTGTGTCCAGCCTGTGTCTAGCCTGTGTCTAGCCTGTGTTTGCTTGTGTCTAGCCTGTGTCTAGACTGTGTCTAGCCTGTGTCTAGCCTGTGTCTAGCCTGTGTCTAGCCTGTGTTTAGCCTGTGTCTAGCATGTGTCTAGCCTGTGTCAAGCCTGTGTCTAGCCTGTGTCTAGCTTGTGTCTAGCCTGTGTCTAGCCTGTGCCTAGCCAGTGTGTAGCCAGTGCCTAGAATGTGCCTAGCTTGTGCCTAGCCTGTGGCTAGCCTGTGTCCAGCCTGTGTCTAGCCTGTGTCTAGCCTGTGTTTGCTTGTGTCTAGCCTGTGTCTAGACTGTGTCTAGCCTGTGTCTAGCCTGTGTCTAGCCTGTGTCTAGCCTGTGTCTAGCCTGTGTCTAGCATGTGTCTAGCCAGTGTATAGCCTCTGTCTACCCTGTGTCTAGTCTGTGTCTAGCCGGTGTCTAGCCTGTGCCTAGCCTGTGCCTAGCCTGTGACTGGCCTGTGCCTAGCCTGTGCCTAGCTTGTGCCTAGCCTGTGGCTAGCCTGTGCCTAGCCTATGCCTAGCCTGTGTCTAGCCTGTGTCTAGCCTGTGTCTAGCCTGTGTCTAGCCTGTGTCTAGCCTGTGTCTAGCCTGTGTCTAGCCTGTGTCTAGCCTGTGTCTAGCCTGTGTCTATCCTGTGTCTAGCCTGTGTCTAGCCTGTGTCTAGCCTGTGTCTAGCCTGTGTCTAGCCTGTGTCCAGCCTGTGTCTAGCCTGTGTCTAGCCTGTGTTTGCTTGTGTCTAGCCTCTGTCTAGACTGTGTCTAGCCTGTGTCTAGCCTGTGTCTAGCCTGTGTCTAGCCTGTGTCTAGCCTGTGTCTAGCATGTGTCTAGCCTGTGTCAAGCCTGTGTCTAGCCTGTGTCTAGCTTGTGTCTAGCCTGTGTCTAGCCTGTGCCTAGCCAGTGTGTAGCCAGTGCCTAGAATGTGCCTAGCTTATGCCTAGCCTGTGTCTAGCCTGTGCATTGCCTGAGACAGGCATGTGCATAGCGTATGCCTAGCCAGTGTCTAGCCAGTGCCTAGCCTGTGCCTAGCCAGTGTCTAGCCTGTGCCTAGCCAGTGTCTAGCCTGTGTCTAGCCTGTGTCTAGCCTGTGTCTAGCCTGTGTCTAGCCTGTGTCTAGCCTGAGTCTAGCCTGTGTCTAGCCTGTGTCTAGCCTGTGTCTATCCTGTGTCTAGCCTGTGTCTAGCCTGTGTCTAGCCTGTGTCTAGATTGTGTCTAGAATGTGTCTAGCCTGTGTCTAGCCTTTGTCTAGCCTTTGTCTAGCCTGTGTCTACCCTGTATCTAGCATGTGCCTAGCCTTTTCCTAGCCTGTACCTAGCCAGTGCCTAGCCTGTACCTAGCCAGTACCTAGCCTGTACCTAGCCAGTGCCTAGCCTGTACATAGCCATTGTCAAGCCTGTGTCTAGCCTGTGTCTAGCCCGTGCCTAGCGAGTGTCTAGCCTGTGCCTAGCCAGTGTCTAGCCTGTGTCTAGCCTGTGCCTAGCCAGTTTCTAGCCTGTGTATAGCCTGTGCTTAGACAGTGTCTAGTCTGTGCCAAGCCAGTGTCTAGCCTGTGCCTAGCCAGTGTCTAGCCTATGTCTAGCCTGTGCCTTGCCTGTGACTGGCATGTGCATAGCCTGTGCCTAGCCAGTGTCTAGCCTGTGTCTAGCCTGTGGCTTGCCTGAGACTGGCATGTGCACAGCGTATGCCTAGCCAGTGTCTAGCCAGTGCCTAGCCTGTGCCTAGCCAGTTTCTAGCCTTTTTCTAGCCTGTGCATAGCCAGAGTCTAGCATGTGCCTAGCCAGTGTGTAGCCTCTGTCTAGTCTGTGTCTAGCCGGTGTCTAGCCTGTGTCTAGCCTGTGTCTAGCCTGTGTCTAGCCTGTGTCTAGCCTGTGTCTAGCCTGTGTCTAGCCTGTGTGTAGCCTGTGTCAAGTATGTGCCTAGCCTCTGCCTAGCCTGTACCTAGCCAGTGCCTAGCCTGTTCCTAGCCAGTACCTAGCCTGTTCCTAGCCAGTACCTAGCCTGTACCTAGCCTGTGCCTAGCCTGTTCATAGCCTGTGTCTAGCCTGTGTCTAGCCTGTGTCTAGCCTGTGCCTAGCCAGTTTGTAGACTGTGCTTAGCCAGTGTCTAGTCTGTGGCAAGCCAGTGTCTAGCCTGTGTCTAGCCTGTTTCTAGCCTGTGTCTAGCCAGTGTCCAGCCTGTGTCTAGTCTGTGTCTAGCCTGTGTCTAGCCTGTGTCTAGCCTTTGTCTAGCCTTTGTCTAGCCTGTGTCTACCCTGTATCTAGCATGTGCCTAGCCTCTTCCTAGCCTGTACCTAGCCAGTGCCTAGCCTGTACCTAGCCAGTACCTAGCCTGTACCTAGCCAGTGCCTAGCCTGTACATAGCCATTGTCAAGCCTGTGTCTACCCTGTGTCTAGCCTGTGTCTAGCCCGCGCCTAGCCAGTGTCTAGCCTGTGCCTAGCCAGTTTCTAGCCTGTATCTAGCCGGTGCTTAGACAGTGTCTAGTCTGTGCCAAGCCAGTGTCTAGCCTG
Source organism: Zaprionus gabonicus (assembly GCA_018903695.1). Taxonomy (NCBI): domain Eukaryota; kingdom Metazoa; phylum Arthropoda; class Insecta; order Diptera; family Drosophilidae; genus Zaprionus; species Zaprionus gabonicus. The sequence continues at coordinate 68,318 of JAEIFO010001488.1, read as the reverse complement.
TGCCTAGCCAGTGTCTAGCCTATGTCTAGCCTGTGCCTTGCCTGTGACTGGCATGTGCATAGCCTGTGCTTACACAGTGTCTAGTCTGTGCCAAGCCAGTGTCTAGCCTGTGCCTAGCCAGTGCCTAGCCTGTACCTAGCCAGTACCTAGCCTGTACCTAGCCAGTGCCTAGCCTGTTCATAGCCTGTGTCTAGCCTGTGTCTAGCCTGTGTCTAGCCTGTGCCTAGCCAGTGTCTAGCCTGTGTCTAGCCTGTGCCTTGCCTGTGACTGGCATGTGACTGGCATGTGCATAGCCTGTGCCTAGCCAGTGTCTAGCCTGTGTCTAGCCTGTGCCTTGCCTGAGTCTGGCATGTGCATAGCGTGTGCCTAGCCAGTGTCTAGCCTGTGTCTAGCCTGTGCCTTGCCTGTGTCTAGCCTGTGCCTAGCCTGTGTCTATCCTGTGTCTAGCTAGTGCCTAGCCTGTGCCTAGCCTGTGCCTAGCCTGCGTCTAGCCTGTGCCTTTCCTGTGACTGGCATGTGACTGGCGTGTGCATAGCCTGTGTCTAGCCTGTGTCTAGCCTGTGCCTTGCCTGAGACTGGCATGTGCATAGCGTGTGCCTAGCCAGTGTCTAGCCTGTGCCTAGCCTGTGCCTTGCCAGAGACTGGCATGTGCACAGCGTGTGCCTAGCCAGTGTTTAGCCAGTGCCTAGCCTGTGTCTAGCCTTTGCCTAGCCTGTGTCTAGCCTGTGTCTAGCCTGTGCCTTGCCTGTGACTGGCATGTGCATAGCGTATGCCTAGCCAGTGTCTAGCCAGTGCCTAGCCTGTGCCTAGCCAGTGTCTAGCCTGTGTCTAGCCTGTGTCTAGCCTGTGTCTAGCCTGTGTCTAGCCTGTGTCTAGCCTTTGTCTAGCCTGTGTCTAGCCTGTGCCTAGCCTGTTCATAGCCTGTGCCTTGCCTGTGTCTAGCCTGTGCCTAGCCTGTGTCTATCCTGTGTCTAGCTAGTGCCTAGCCTGTGCCTAGCCTGTGTCTAGCCTGTGCCTTGCCTGAGACTGGCATGTGCATAGCGTGTGCCTAGCCAGTGTCTAGCCTGTGCCTAGCCTGTGCCTTGCCAGAGACTGGCATGTGCACAGCGTGTGCCTAGCCAGTGTTTAGCCAGTGCCTAGCCTGTGTCTAGCCTTTGCCTAGCCTGTGTCTAGCCTGTGTCTAGCCTGTGCCTTGCCTGTGACTGGCATGTGCATAGCCTGTGCCTAGCCAGTGTCTAGCCCCTGTCTAGCCTGTGCCTTGCCTGAGACTGGCATGTGCATAGCGTGTGCTTAGCCAGTGTCTAGCCAGTGCCTAGCCTGTGCCTAGCCTGTGCCTAGCCTGTGTCTAGCCTGTGTCTAGCCTGTGTCTAGCCTGTGACTGGCATGTGCATAGCCTGTGCCTAGCCAGTGTCTAGCCTGTGTCTAGCCTGTGCCTTGCCTGGGACAGGCATGTGCATAGCGTGTGCCAAGCCAGTGTCTAGCCAGTGCGTAGCCTGTGCCTAGCCTGTGCCTAGCCTGTGTCTAGCCTGTGTCTAGCCTGTGCCTTGCCTGTGACTTGCCTGAGACAGGCATGTGCATAGCGTGTGCCTAGCCAGTGTCTAGCCAGTGCCTAGCCTGTGCCTAGCCAGTGTCTAGCCAGTGCCTAGCCTGTGCCTAGTCTGTGGTTAGCCTGTGTCTAGCCTGTGTCTAGCCTGTGCCTTGCCTGTGACTGGCATGTGAATCGCCTGTGCCTTGCCAGTGTCTAGCCTGTGTCTAGCCTGTGTCTAGTCTGTGTCTAGCCGGTGTCTAGCCGGTGTCTATCCCGTGCCTAGCCTGTGCCTAGCCTGTGACTGGCCTGTGCCTAGCCTGTGTCTATCCCGTGCCTAGACTGTGTCTAGCCTGTGTCTAGCCTGTGTCTAGCCTGTGTCTAGCCTGTGTCTAGGCTGTGTCTAGCCTGTGTCTAGCCTGTGCCTAGCCAGTGTCTAGCCTGTGTCTAGCCTGTGCCTTGCCTGAGTCTGGCATGTGCATAGCGTGTGCCTAGCCAGTGTCTAGCCTGTGTCTAGCCTGTGCCTTGCCTGTGTCTAGCCTGTGCCTAGCCTGTGTCTATCCTGTGTCTAGCTAGTGCCTAGCCTGTGCCTAGCCTGTGCCTAGCCTGTGTCTAGCCTGTGCCTTGCCTGTGACTGGCATGTGACTGGCGTGTGCATAGCCTGTGCCTGTCCAGTGTCTAGCCTGTGTCTAGCCTGTGCCTTGCCTGAGACTGGCATGTGCATAGCGTGTGCCTAGCCAGTGTCTAGCCTGTGCTTAGCCTGTGCCTTGCCAGAGACTGGCAAGTGCACAGCGTGTGCCTTTCCAGTGTTTAGCCAGTGCCTAGCCTGTGTCTAGCCTTTGCCTAGCCAGTGTCTAGCCTGTGCCTAGCCTGTGCCTAGCCTGTGACTGGCCTGTGCCTAGCCTGTGCCTAGCTTGTGCCTAGCCTGTGCCTAGCCTGTGCCTAGCCTGTGGCTAGCCTGTGCCTAGCCTATGCCTAGCCTGTGTCTAGCCTATGTCTAGCCTGTGTCTAGCCTGTGTTTAGCCTGTGTCTAGCGTGTGCCTTGCCTGTGTCTAGCCTGTGTCTAGCCTGTGCCTAGCCAGTTTCTAGCCTGTGTCTAGCCTGTGCCTAGCCAGTGTCTAGCCTGTGCCTAGCCAGTGTCTAGCCTGTGCCTAGCCAGTGTCTAGCCTGTGCCTAGCCAGTGCTAGCCTGTGCCTAGCCAGTGTCTAGCCTGTGTCTAGCCTGTGCCTAGCCAGTGTCTAGCCTGTGCCTAGCCAGTGTCTAGCTTGTGCCTAGCCAGTGTCTAGCCTGTGTCTAGCCTGTGTCTAGCCTGTGCCTAGCCAGTGTCTAGCCTGTGTCTAGCCTGTGCCTTGCCTGTGACTGGAATGTGCATAGCCTGTGCCTAGCCAGTGTCTAGCCTGTGTCAAGCCTGTGCCTTGCCTGAGTCTGGCATGTGCATAGCGTGTGCCTAGCCAGTGTCTAGCCTGTGTCTAGCCTGTGCCTTGCCTGTGTCTAGCCTGTGCCTAGCCTGTGTCTATCCTGTGTCTAGCTAGTGCCTAGCCTGTGCCTAGCCTGTGTCTAGCCTGTGCCTTGCCTGTGACTGGCATGTGACTGGCGTGTGCATAGCCTGTGCCTATCCAGTGTCTAGCCTGTGTCTAGCCTGTGCCTTGCCTGAGACTGGCATGTGCCTAGCCTGTGCCTAGCCTGTGCCTAGCCTGTGCCTAGCCTGTGCCTAGCCTGTGCCTAGCCTGTGTCTAGCCTGTGTCTAGCCTGTGTCTAGCCTGTGACTGGCATGTGCATAGCCTGTGCCTAGCCAGTGTCTAGCCTGTGTCTAGCCTGTGCCTTGCCTGAGACAGGCATGTGCATAGCGTGTGCCTAGCCAGTGTCTAGCCAGTGCGTAGCCTGTGCCTAGCCTGTGCCTAGCCTGTGCCTAGCCTGTGTCTAGCCTGTGTCTAGCCTGTGTCTAGCCTGTGTCTAGCCTGTGCCTTGCCTGTGACTGGCATGTGCATAGCCTGTGCCTAGCCAGTGTCTAGCCTGTGTCTAGTCTGTGCCTTGCCTGAGACAGGCATGTGCATAGCGTGTGCCTAGCCAGTGTCTAGCCAGTGCCTAGCCAGTGTATAGCCTTTGTCTAGCCTCTGTCTAGCCTGTGTCTAGTCTGTGTCTAGCCGGTGTCTAGCCGGTGTCTAGCCTGTGCCTAGCCTGTGCCTAGCCTGTGACTGGCCTGTGCCTAGCCTGTGCCTAGCTTGTGCCTAGCCTGTGCCTAGCCTGTGCCTAGCCTGTGCCTAGCCTGTGGCTAGCCTGTGCCTAGCCTATGCCTAGCCTGTGTTTAGCCTGTGTCTAGCCTGTGTTTAGCCTGTGTCTAGCCTGTGTCCAGCCTGTGTCTAGCCTGTGTCTAGCCTGTGTCTAGCCTTTGTCTAGCCTGTGTCTAGCCTGTGTCTAGCCTGTGTCTAGCCTGTGTCTAGCATGTGTCTAGCATGTGTCTAGCCTGTGTCTAGCCTGTGTCTAGCCTGTGCCTAGCCTGTGCCTAGCCTGTGCCTAGCCTGTGCCTAGCCTGTGCCTAGCCTATGCCTAGCCTGTGTCTAGCCTATGTCTAGCCTGTATCTAGCCTGTGTTTAGCCTGTGTCTAGCGTGTGCCTTGCCTGTGTCTAGCCTGTTTCTAGCCTGTGCCTAGCCAGTTTCTAGCCTGTGTCTAGCCTGTGCCTAGCCAGTGTCTAGCCTGTGCCTAGCCTGTGCCTAGCCTGTGTCTAGCCTGTGCCTTGCCTGTGACTGGCATGTGCATAGCCTGTGCCTAGCCAGTGTCTAGCCTGTGTCAAGCCTGTGCCTTGCCTGAGTCTGGCATGTGCATAGCGTGTGCCTAGCCAGTGTCTAGCCTGTGTCTATCCTGTGTCTAGCTAGTGCCTAGCCTGTGCCTAGCCTGTGTCTAGCCTGTGCCTTGCCTGTGACTGGCATGTGACTGGCGTGTGCATAGCCTGTGCCTATCCAGTGTCTAGCCTGTGTCTAGCCTGTGCCTTGCCTGAGACTGGCATGTGCATAGCGTGTGCCTAGCCAGTGTCTAGCCTGTGCTTAGCCTGTGCCTTGCCAGAGACTGGCAAGTGCACAGCGTGTGCCTGGCCAGTGTTTAGCCAGTGCCTAGCCTGTGTCTAGCCTTTGCCTAGCCTGTGTCTAGCCTGTGTTTAGCCTGTGCCTTGCCTGTGACTGGCATGTGCATAGCCTGTGCCTAGCCAGTGTCTAGCCTGTGTCTAGCCTGTGCATTGCCTGAGACTGGCATGTGCATAGCGTGTGCTTAGCCAGTGTCTAGCCAGTGCCTAGCCTGTGCCTAGCCTGTGCCTAGCCTGTGCCTAGCCTGTGCCTAGCCTGTGCCTAGCCTGTGTCTAGCCTGTGTCTAGCCTGTGACTGGCATGTGCATAGCCTGTGCCTAGCCAGTGTCTAGCCTGTGTCTAGCCTGTGCCTTGCCTGAGACAGGCATGTGCATAGCGTGTGCCTAGCCAGTGTCTAGCCAGTGCGTAGCCTGTGCCTAGCCTGTGCCTAGCCTGTGCCTAGCCTGTGTCTAGCCTGTGTCTAGCCTGTATCTAGCCTGTGCCTTGCCTGTGACTGGCATGTGCAAAGCCTGTGCCTAGCCAGTGTCTAGCCTGTGTCTAGTCTGTGCCTTGCCTGCGACAGGCATGTGCATAGCGTGTGCCTAGCCAGTGTCTAGCCAGTGCCTAGCCAGTGTATAGCCTTTGTCTAGCCTCTGTCGAGCCTGTGTCTAGTCTGTGTCTAGCCGGTGTCTAGCCGGTGTCTAGCCTGTGCCTAGCCTGTGCCTAGCCTGTGACTGGCCTGTGCCTAGCCTGTGCCTAGCTTGTGCCTAGCCTGTGCCTAGCCTGTGCCTAGCCTGTGCCTAGCCTGTGGCTAGCCTGTGCCTAGCCTATGCCTAGCCTGTGTTTAGCCTGTGTCTAGCCTGTGTTTAGCCTGTGTCTAGCCTGTGTCTAGCCTGTGTCTAGCCTGTGTCTAGCCTGTGTCTAGCCTGTGTCTAGCCTTTGTCTAGCCTGTGTCTAGCCTGTGTCTAGCCTGTGTCTAGCCTGTGTCTAGCCTGTGTCTAGCCTGTGTCTAGCATGTGTCTAGCATGTGTCTAGCCTGTGTCTAGCCTGTGTCTAGCCTGTGTTTAGCTTGTGTCAAGCCTGTGTCTAGCCTGTGTCTAGCCTGTGTCTAGCCTGTGCCTAGCCTGTGTCTAGCCTGTGTCTAGCCTGTGTCTAGCCTGTGTCTAGCATGTGTCTAGCCTGTGTCTTCCCCGTGTCTAGCCTGTGTCTAGCCTGTCTAGCTTGTGTCTAGCCTGTGTCTAGCCTGTGCCTAGCCAGTGTCTAGCCAGTGCCTAGCCTGTGCCTAGCATGTGCCTAGCCTGTGCCTAGCCTGTGTCTAGCCTGTGCATTGCCTGAGACAGGCATGTGCATAGCGTATGCCTAGCCAGTGTCTAGCCAGTGCCTAGCCAGTGTCTAGCCTGTGTCTAGCCTGTGTCTAGCCTGTGTCTAGCCTGTGTCTAGCCTGTGTCTAGCCTGTGTCTAGCCTGTGTCTAGCCTGTGTCTAGCCTGTGTCTAGCCTTTGTCTAGCCTTTGTCTAGCCTTTGTCTAGCCTTTGTCTAGCCTGTGTCTAGCGTGTGTCTAGCGTGTGTCTAGTGTGTGTCTAGCCTGTGTCTAGCCTGTGTCTAGCCTGTGTCTAGCCTGTGCCTAGCCAGTCTCTAGCCTGTGCCCAGCCAGTGTCTAGCCTGTGTCTAGCCGGTGTCTAGCCTGTGCCTAGCCAGTGTCTAGCCTGTGCCCAGCCAGTGTCTAGCCTGTGTCTAGCCTGTGCCTAGCCAGTTTCTAGCCTGTGTCTAGCCTGTGCTTAGCCAGTGTCTAGTCTGTGCCAAGCCAGTGTCTAGCATGTGTCTAGCCTGTGTCTAGCTTGTGCCAAGCTAGTAACTAGCATGTGTCTAGCCTGTGTCTAGCCTGTGTCTAGCTTGTGTCTAGCCTGTGTCTAGCCTGTGTCTAGCCTGTGTCTAGCTTGTGTCTAGCCTGTGTCTAGCCTGTGTCTAGCCTGTGTCTAGCCTGTATCTAGCCTGTGTCTAGCCTGTGCCTAGCCAGTTTCTAGCCTGTGTCTAGCCTGTGCTTAGCCAGTGTCTAGTCTGTGCCAAGCCCGTGTCTAGCCTGTGTCTAGCCTGTGTCTAGCCTGTGTCTAGCCTGTGTCTAGCCTGTGTCCAGCCTGTGTCTAGCGTGTGTTTAGCCTGTGTCTAGCCTGTGTCTAGCCTGTGTCTAGCCTGTGTCTAGCCTGTGCCTAGCCTGTTTCTAGCCTGTTTCTAGCCTGTGTCTAGCCTGTATCTAGCCTGTGTCTAGCCTGTGTCTAGCCTGTGTCTAGCCTGTGCCTAGCCAGTGTCTAGCCTGTGTCTAGCCTGTGCCTTGCCTGAGACAGGCATGTGCATAGCGTGTGCCTAGCCAGTGTCTAGCCTGTGTCTAGCCTGTGCCTTGCCTGTGTCTAGCCTGTGCCTAGCCTGTGTCTATCCTGTGTCTAGCTAGTGCCTAGCCTGTGCCTAGCCTGTGCCTAGCCTGTGTCTAGCCTGTGCCTTGCCTGAGACTGGCATGTGCATAGCGTGAGCCTAGCCAGTGTCTAGCCTGTGCCTTGCCAGAGACTGGCATGTGCATAGCGTGTGCATAGCCAGGGTCTAGCCAGTGCCTAGCCTGTGCCTAACCTGTGCCTAGCCTGTGTCTAGCCTGTGTCTAGCCTGTGCCTTGACTGTGACTAGCGTGTGCTTAGCCTGTGCCTATCCAGTGTCTAGCCTGTGTCTAGCCTGTGCCTTGCCTGAGACTGGCATGTGCATAGCGTGAGCCTAGCCAGTGTCTAGCCTGTGCCTTGCCAGAGACTGGCATGTGCATAGCGTGTGCATAGCCAGGGTCTAGCCAGTGCCTAGCCTGTGCCTAACCTGTGCCTAGCCTGTGTCTAGCCTGTGTCTAGCCTGTGCCTTGACTGTGACTGGCATGTGCATAGCCTGTGCCTAGCCAGTGTCTAGCCTGTGTCTAGCCTGTGCCTTGCCTGAGACTGGCATGTGCATAGCGTGTGCCTAGCCAGTGTCTAGCCAGTGCCTAGCCTGTGCCTAGCCTGTGCCTAGCCTGTGTCTAGCCTGTGTCTAGCCTGTGCCTTGCCTGTGACTGGCATGTGCATAGCCTGTGCCTAGCCAGTGTCTAGCCTGTGTCTAGCCTGTGCCTAGCCTGTGACTGGCATGTGCATCGCCTGTGCCTAGCCAGTGTCTAGCGTGTGTTTAGCCTGTGTCTAGCCTGTGTCTAGCCTGTGTCTAGCCTGTGTCTAGCCTGTGCCTAGCCTGTTTCTAGCCTGTTTCTAGCCTGTGTCTAGCCTGTATCTAGCCTGTGTCTAGCCTCTGTCTAGCCTGTGTCTTGCCTGTGCCTAGCCAGTGTCTAGCCTGTGTCTAGCCTGTGCCTTGCCTGAGTCTGGCATGTGCATAGCGTGTGCCTAGCCAGTGTCTAGCCTGTGTCAAGCCTGTGCCTTGCCTGTGTCTAGCCTGTGCCTAGCCTGTGTCTATCCTGTGTCTAGCTAGTGCCTAGCCTGTGCCTAGCCTGTGCCTAGCCAGTGTCTAGCCTGTGTCTAGCCTGTGCCTTGCCTGAGTCTGGCATGTGCATAGCGTGTGCCTAGCCAGTGTCTAGCCTGTGTCTAGCCTGTGCCTAGCCTGTGTCTATCCTGTGTCTAGCTAGTGCCTAGCCTGTGCCTAGCCTGTGGCTAGCCTGTGCCTAGCCTGTGTCTAGCCTGTGCCTTGCCTGTGACTGGCATGTGACTGGCGTGTGCATAGCCTGTGCCTATCCAGTGTCTAGCCTGTGTCTAGCCTGTGCCTTGCCTGAGACTGGCATGTGCATAGCGTGTGCCTAGCCAGTGTCTAGCCTGTGCTTAGCCTGTGCCTTGCCAGAGACTGGCAAGTGCACAGCGTGTGCCTGGCCAGTGTTTAGCCAGTGCCTAGCCTGTGTCTAGCCTTTGCCTAGCCTGTGTCTAGCCTGTGTCTAGCCTGTGCCTTGCCTGTAACTGGCATGTGCATAGCCTGTGCCTAGCCAGTGTCTAGCCTGTGTCTAGCCCGTGCCTTGCCTGAGACTGGCATGTGCATAGCGTGTGCTTAGCCAGTGTCTAGCCAGTGCCTAGCCTGTGCCTAGCCTGTGCCTAGCCTGTGTCTAGCCAGTGTCTAGCCTGTGACTGGCATGTGCATAGCCTGTGCCTAGCCAGTGTCTAGCCTGTGTCTAGCCTGTGCCTTGCCTGAGACAGGCATGTGCATAGCGTGTGCTTAGCCAGTGTCTAGCCAGTGCCTAGCCTGTGCCTAGCCTGTGCCTAGCCTGTGTCTAGCCTGTGTCTAACCTGTGACTGGCATGTGCATAGCCTGTGCCTAGCCAGTGTCTAGCCTGTGTCTAGCATGTGCCTTGCCTGAGACAGGCATGTGCATAGCGTGTGCCTAGCCAGTGTCTAGCCAGTGCCTAGCCAGTGTCTAGCCAGTGCCTAGCCTGTGCCTAGCCAGTGTATAGCCTTTGTCTAGCCTCTGTCTAGCCTGTGTCTAGTCTGTGTCTAGCCGGTGTCTAGCCGGTGTCTAGCCTGTGCCTAGCCTGTGCCTAGCCTGTGACTGGCCTGTGCCTAGCCTGTGCCTAGCTTGTGCCTAGCCTGTGTTTAGCCTGTGGCTAGCCTGTGCCTAGGCTATGCCTAGCCTGTGTCTAGCCTGTGTCTAGCCTGTGTCTAGCCTGTGTTTAGCCTGTGTCTAGCCTGTGTCCAGCCTGTGTCTAGCCTGTGTCTAGCCTGTGTCTAGCCTGTGTCTAGCCTTTGTCTAGCCTGTGTCTAGCCTGTGTCTAGCCTGTGTCTAGCCTGTGTCTAGCCTATGTCTAGCCTGTGTCTAGCCTGTGTTTAGCTTGTGTCAAGCCTGTGTCTAGCCTGTGTCTAGCCTGTGTCTAGCCTGTGTCTAGCCTGTGCCTAGCCTGTGTCTAGCCTGTGTCTAGCCTGTGTCTAGCCTGTGTCTAGCATGTGTCTAGCCTGTGTCTACCCTGTGTCTAGCCTGTGTCTAGCCTGTCTAGCTTGTGTCTAGCCTGTGTCTAGCCTGTGCCTAGCCTGTGCCTAGCCTGTGTCTAGCCTGTGCATTGCCTGAGACAGGCATGTGCAAAGCGTATGCCTAGCCAGTGTCTAGCCAGTGCCTAGCCTGTGCCTAGCCAGTGTCTAGCCTGTGTCTAGCCTGTGTCTAGCCTGTGTCTAGCCTGTGTCTAGCCTGTGTCTAGCCTGTGTCTAGCCTGTGTCTAGCCTGTGTCTAGCCTGTGTCTAGCCTGTGTCTAGCCTGTGTCTAGCCTGTGTCTAGCCTGTGTCTAGCCTGTGTCTAGCCTGTGTCTAGCCTGTGTCTAGCCTGTGTCTAGCCTGTGTCTAGCCTGTGTCTAGCCTGTGTCTAGCCTTTGTCTAGCCTGTGTCTAGCCTTTGTCTAGCCTTTGTCTAGCCTGTGTCTAGCATGTGTCTAGCCTGTGTCTAGCCTGTGTCTAGCCTGTGTCTAGCTTGTGTCTAGCCTGTGTCTAGCCTGTGTCTAGCCTGTGTCTAGCCTGTGCCTAGCCAGTCTCTAGCCTGTGCCCAGCCAGTGTCTAGCCTGTGCCCAGCCAGTGTCTAGCCTGTGCCCAGCCAGTGTCTAGCCTGTGTCTAGCCTGTGTCTAGCCTGTGTCTAGCCTGTGTCTAGCCTGTGCCTAGCCAGTGTCTAGCCTGTGCCCAGCCAGTGTCTAGCCTGTGTCTAGCCTGTGCCTAGCCAGTTTCTAGCCTGTGTCTAGCCTGTGCCTAGCCAGTGTCTAGTCTGTGCCAAGCCAGTGTCTAGCATGTGTCTAGCCTGTGTCTAGCCTGTGCCAAGCTAGTAACTAGCATGTGTCTAGCCTGTGTCTAGCCTGTGTCTAGCTTGTGTCTAGCCTGTGTCTAGCCTGTGTCTAGCCTGTGTCTAGCTTGTGTCTAGCCTGTGTCTAGCCTGTGTCTAGCCTGTGTCTAGCCTGTGTCTAGCCTGTGTCTAGCCTGTGCCTAGCCAGTTTCTAGCCTGTGTCTAGCCTGTGCTTAGCCAGTGTCTAGTCTGTGCCAAGCCCGTGTCTAGCCTGTGTCTAGCCTGTGTCTAGCCTGTGTCTAGCCTGTGTCCAGCCTGTGTCTAGCGTGTGTCTAGCCTGTGTCTAGCCTGTGTCTAGCCTGTGCCTAGCCAGTGTCTAGCCTGTTCCTTGCCTGTTTCTAGCCTGTTTCTAGCCTGTTTCTAGCCTGTGTCTAGCCTGTATCTAGCTTGTGTCTAGCCTGTGTCTAGCCTTTGTCTAGCCTGTGCCTAGCCTGTGTCTAGCCTGTGTCTAGCCTTTGTCTAGCCTGTGTCTAGCCTGTGTCTAGCCTGTGTCTAGCCTGTGTCTAGCCTGTGTCTAGCCTGTGCCTAGCCAGTGTCTAGCCTGTGTCTAGCCTGTGCCTTGCCTGTGACTGGCATGTGACTGGCATGTGCATAGCCTGTGCCTAGCCAGTGTCTAGCCTGTGTCTAGCCTGTGCCTAGCCAGTGTCTAGCCTGTTCCTTGCCTGTTTCTAGCCTGTTTCTAGCCTGTTTCTAGCCTGTGTCTAGCCTGTATCTAGCTTGTGTCTAGCCTGTGTCTAGCCTTTGTCTAGCCTGTGCCTAGCCTGTGTCTAGCCTGTGTCTAGCCTGTGTCTAGCCTGTGTCTAGCCTGTGTCTAGCCTGTGTCTAGCCTGTGCCTTGCCTGTGTCTAGCCTGTGTCTAGCCTGTGTCTAGCCTGTGTCTAGCCTGTGTCTAGCCTGTGTCCAGCCTGTGTCGAGCCTGTGTCTAGCTAGTGCCTAGCCTGTGCCTAGCCTGTGCCTAGCCTGTGCCTAGCCTGTGCCTAGCCTGTGTCTAGCCTGTGCCTTGCCTGTGACTGGCATGTGACTGGCATGTGCATAGCCTGTGCCTAGCCATTGTCTAGCCTGTGCCTTGCCTGAGACTGGCATGTGCATAGCGTGAGCCTAGCCAGTGTCTAGCCTGTGCCTTGCCAGAGACTGGCATGCGAATAGCGTGTGCATAGCCAGGGTCTAGCCAGTGCCTAGCCTGTGCCTAACCTGTGCCTAGCCTGTGTCTAGCCTGTGTCTAGCCTGTGCCTTGCCTGTGACTCGCATGTGCATATCCTGTGCCTAGCCAGTGTCTAGCCTGTGTCTAGCCTGTGCCTTGCCTGAGACTGGCATGTGCATAGCGTGTGCCTAGCCAGTGTCTAGCCAGTGCCTAGCCTGTGCCTAGCCTGTGCCTAGCCTGTGTCTAGCCTGTGTCTAGCCTGTGCCTTGCCTGTGACTGGCATGTGCATAGCCTGTGCCTAGCCAGTGTCTAGCCTGTGTCTAGCCTGTACCTAGCCTGAGACAGGCATGTGCATAGCGTGTGCCTAGCCAGTGTCTAGCCAGTGCCTAGCCTGTGCCTAGTCTGTGGCTAGCCTGTGTCTAGCCTGTGTCTAGCCTGTGCCTTGCCTGTGACTGGCATGTGCATAGCCTGTGCCTAGCCAGTGTCTAGCCTGTGTCTAGCCTGTGCCTTGCCTGAGACAGGCATGTGCATAGAGTGTGCCTAGCCAGTGTCTAGCCAGTGCCTAGCCTGTGCCTAGCCAGTGTATAGCCTTTGTCTAGCCTGTGCATAGCCTGTGTCTAGCCTGGGCCTAGCCAGTGTATAGCCTCTGTCTAGCCTGTGTCTAGTCTGTGTCTAGTCTGTGTCTAGCCGGTGTCTAGCCGGTGTCTATCCCGTGCCTAGCCTGTGCCTAGCCTGTGACTGGCCTGTGCCTAGCCTGTGCCTAGCTTGTGCCTAGCCTGTGCCTAGCCTGTGCCTAGCCTGTACCTAGCTTGTGCCTAGCCTGTGGCTAGCCTGTGGCTAGCCTGTGGCTAGCCTGTGGCTAGCCTGTGGCTAGCCTGTGCATAGCCTATGCCTAGCCTGTGTCTAGCCTGTGTCTAGCCTGTGTGCAGCCTGTGTCTAGCCTGTGTCTAGCCTGTGTCTAGCCTGTGTCTAGCCTGTGTCTAGCCTGTGCCTTGCCTGAGACAGGCATGTGCATAGCGTGTGCTTAGCCAGTGTCTAGCCAGTGCCTAGTCTGTGCCTAGCCTGTGCCTAGCCTGTGTCTAGCCTGTGTCTAACCTGTGACTGGCATGTGCATAGCCTGTGCCTAGCCAGTGTCTAGCCTGTGTCTAGCATGTGCCTTGCCTGAGACAGGCATGTGCATAGCGTGTGCCTAGCCAGTGTCTAGCCAGTGCCTAGCCAGTGTCTAGCCAGTGCCTAGCCTGTGCCTAGCCAGTGTATAGCCTTTGTCTAGCCTCTGTCTAGCCTGTGTCTAGTCTGTGTCTAGCCGGTGTCTAGCCGGTGTCTAGCCTGTGCCTAGCCTGTGCCTAGCCTGTGACCGGCCTGTGCCTAGCCTGTGCCTAGTTTGTGTCTAGCCTGTGTCTAGCCTGTGTCTAGCCTGTGCCTAGGCCATGCCTAGCCTGTGTCTAGCCTGTGTCTAGCCTGTGTCTAGCCTGTGTCTAGCCTGTGTCTAGCCTGTGTCTAGCCTGTGCCTAGCCTGTGTCTAGCCTGTGTCTAGCCTGTGTCTAGCCTGTGCCTAGCCTGTGTCTAGCCTGTGTCTAGCCTGTGTCTAGCCTGTGTCTAGCATGTGTCTAGCCTGTGTCTACCCTGTGTCTAGCCTGTGTCTAGCCTGTCTAGCTTGTGTCTAGCCTGTGTCTAGCCTGTGCCTAGCCTGTGCCTAGCCTGTGCCTAGCCTGTGCCTAGCCTGTGTCTAGCCTGTGCGTTGCCTGAGACAGGCATCTGCATAGCGTATGCCTAGCCAGTGTCTAGCCAGTGCCTAGCCTGTGCCTAGCCAGTGTCTAGCCTGTGTCTAGCCTGTGTCTAGCCTGTGTCTAGCCTGTGTCTAGCCTGTGTCTAGCCTGTGTCTAGCCTGTGTCTAGCCTGTGTCTAGCCTGTGTCTAGCCTGTGTCTAGCCTGTGTCTAGCCTGTGTCTAGCCTGTGTCTAGCCTGTGTCTAGCCTGTGTCTAGCCTGTGTCTAGCCTGTGTGTAGCCTGTGTCTAGCTTGTGTCTAGCCTGTGTCTAGCCTTTGTCTAGCCTTTGTCTAGCCTGTGTCTAGCATGTGTCTAGCCTGTGTCTAGCCTGTGTCTAGCCTGTGTCTAGCTTGTGTCTAGCCTGTGTCTAGCCTGTGTCTAGCCTGTGTCTAGCCTGTGCCTAGCCAGTCTCTAGCCTGTGCCCAGCCAGTGTCTAGCCTGTGCCCAGCCAGTGTCTAGCCTGTGTCTAGCCTGTGTCTAGCCTGTGTCTAGCCTGTGCCTAGCCAGTGTCTAGCCTGTGCCCAGCCAGTGTCTAGCCTGTGTCTAGCCTGTGCCTAGCCAGTTTCTAGCCTGTGTCTAGCCTGTGCCTAGCCAGTGTCTAGTCTGTGCCAAGCCAGTGTCTAGCCTGTGTCTAGCCTGTGTCTAGCCTGTGCCTAGCCAGTCTCTAGCCTGTGCCCAGCCAGTGTCTAGCCTGTGCCCAGCCAGTGTCTAGCATGTGTCTAGCCTGTGTCTAGCCTGTGTCTAGCTTGTGTCTAGCCTGTGTCTAGCCTGTGTCTAGCCTGTGTCTAGCTTGTGTCTAGCCTGTGTCTAGCCTGTGTCTAGCCTGTGTCTAGCCTGTGTCTAGCCTGTGTCTAGCCTGTGCCTAGCCAGTTTCTAGCCTGTGTCTAGCCTGTGCTTAGCCAGTGTCTAGTCTGTGCCAAGCCCGTGTCTAGCCTGTGTCTATCCTGTGTCTAGCCTGTGTCTAGCCTGTGTCTAGCCTGTGTCCAGCCTGTGTCTAGCGTGTGTCTAGCCTGTGTCTAGCCTGTGTCTAGCCTGTGCCTAGCCAGTGTCTAGCCTGTTCCTAGCCTGTTTCTAGCCTGTTTCTAGCCTGTGTCCAGCCTGTGTCTAGCGTGTGTCTAGCCTGTGTCTAGCCTGTGTCTAGCCTGTGCCTAGCCAGTGTCTAGCCTGTTCCTAGCCTGTTTCTAGCCTGTTTCTAGCCTGTTTCTAGCCTGTGTCTAGCCTGTATCTAGCTTGTGTCTAGCCTGTGTCTAGCCTGTGTCTAGCCTGTGTCTAGCCTGTGTCTAGCCTGTGTCTAGCCTGTGTCTAGCCTGTGTCTAGCCTGTGTCTAGCCTGTGTCTAGCCTGTGTCTAGCCTGTGTCTAGCCTGTGCCTTGCCTGTGTCTAGCCTGTGTCTAGCCTGTGTCTAGCCTGTGTCTAGCCTGTGTCTAGCCTGTGTCTAGCCTGTGTCCAGCCTGTGTCGAGCCTGTGTCTAGCTAGTGCCTAGCCTGTGTCTAGCCTGTGCCTTGCCTGTGACTGGCATGTGACTGGCATGTGCATAGCCTGTGCCTAGCCATTGTCTAGCCTGTGCCTTGCCTGAGACTGGCATGTGCATAGCGTGAGCCTAGCCAGTGTCTAGCCTGTGCCTTGCCAGAGACTGGCATGTGCATAGCGTGTGCATAGCCAGGGTCTAGCCAGTGCCTAGCCTGTGCCTAACCTGTGCCTAGCCTGTGTCTAGCCTGTGTCTAGCCTGTGCCTTGCCTGTGACTGGCATGTGCATATCCTGTGCCTAGCCAGTGTCTAGCCTGTGTCTAGCCTGTGCCTTGCCTGAGACTGGCATGTGCATAGCGTGTGCCTAGCCAGTGTCTAGCCAGTGCCTAGCCTGTGCCTAGCCTGTGCCTAGCCTGTGCCTAGCCTGTGTCTAGCCTGTGTCTAGCCTGTGTCTAGCCTGTGCCTTGCCTGTGACTGGCATGTGCATAGCCTGTGCCTAGCCAGTGTCTAGCCTGTGTCTAGCCTGTACCTAGCCTGAGACAGGCATGTGCATAGCGTGTGCCTAGCCAGTGTCTAGCCAGTGCCTAGCCTGTGCCTAGTCTGTGGCTAGCCTGTGTCTAGCCTGTGTCTAGCCTGTGCCTTGCCTGTGACTGGCATGTGCATAGCCTGTGCCTAGCCAGTGTCTAGCCTGTGTCAAGCCTGTGCCTTGCCTGAGACAGGCATGTGCATAGCGTGTGCCTAGCCAGTGTCTAGCCAGTGCCTAGCCTGTGCCTAACCAGTGTATAGCCTTTGTCTAGCCTGTGCATAGCCATTGTCTAGCCTGGGCCTAGCCAGTGTATAGCCTCTGTCTAGCCTGTGTCTAGTCTGTGTCTAGCCGGTGTCTAGCCGGTGTCTATCCCGTGCCTAGCCTGTGCCTAGCCTGTGACTGGCCTGTGCCTAGCCTGTGCCTAGCCTGTGCCTAGCTTGTGCCTAGCCTGTGCCTAGCCTGTGCCTAGCCTGTGCCTAGCCTGTGCCTAGACTGTGGCTAGCCTGTGCATAGCCTATGCCTAGCCTGTGTCTAGCCTGTGTCTAGCCTGTGTCTAGCCTGTGTCTAGCCTGTGTCTAGCCTGTGTCTAGCCTGTGTGCAGCCTGTGTCTAGCCTGTGTCTACCCTGTGTCTAGCCTGTGTCTAGCCTGTGTCTAGCCTGTGTCTAGCCTGTGTCTAGCCTGTGCCTAGGCAGTGCCTAGCCTGTGTCCAGCCAGTGTCTAGCCTGTGTCTAGCCTGTGCCTAGCAAGTTTCTAGCCTGTGTCTAGCCTGTGCTTAGCCAGTGTCTAGTCTGTGCCAAGCCAGTGTCTAGCCTGTGCCTAGCCAGTGTCTAGCCTGTGTCTAGCCTGTGCCTTGCCTGTGACTGGCATGTGCACAGCGTATGCCTAGCCAGTGTCTAGCCAGTGCCTAGCCTGTGCCTAGCCAGTTTCTAGCCTTTGTCTAGCCTGTGCATAGCCAGAGTCTAGCATGTGCCTAGCCGGTGTGTAGCCTCTGTCTAGCCTGTGTCTAGTCTGTGTCTTGACGGTGTCTAGCCGGTGTCTAGCATGTGTCTAGCCTATGTCTAGCCTGTGTCTAGCCTTTGTCTAGCCTGTGTCTAGCCTGTCTCTAGCCGGTGTCTAGCATATGTCTAGCCTGTGTCTAGCCTTTGCCTTGCCTGTGTTTAGCCTGTGTCTAGCCTGTGTCTAGCTTGTGCCTAGCCTGTGTCTAGCCAGTGCCTAGCCTGTACCTAGCCAGTACCTAGCCTGTACCTAGCCAGTGCCTAGCCTGTTCATAGCCATTGTCTAGCCTGTTCATAGCCATTGTCTAGCCTGTTCATAGCCAGTGTCTAGCCTGTGCCTAGCCAGTGTCTAGCCTGTGCCCAGCCTGTGTCTAGCCTGTGTCTAGCCTCTGTCTAGCCTTTGTCTAGCCTGTGTCAAGTATGTGCCTAGCCTCTACCTAGCCTGTACCTAGCCAGTGCATAGCCTGTGCCTAGCCAGTGTCTAGCCTGTGCCTAGCCAGTGTCTAGCCTGTGCCCAGCCTGTGTCTAGCCTGTGCCTAGCCAGTTTGTAGACTGTGCTTAGCCAGTGTCTAGTCTGTGCCAAGCCAGTGTCTAGCCTGTTTCTAGCCAGTGTCTAGCCTGTGTCTAGCCTGTGCCTACCCAGTTTGTAGACTGAGCTTAGCCAGTGTCTAGTCTGTGCCAAGCCAGTGTCTAGCCTGTGTCTAGCCTGTGTCTAGTCTGTGTCTTGACGGTGTCTAGCCGGTGTCTAGCCTGTGACTAGCCTGTGTTTAGCCTGTGTCTAGCCTTTGTCTAGCCTGTGTCTAGCCTGTGTCTAGCCTGTGTCTAGCCTGTGTCTAGCCTTTGTCTAGCCTGAGTCAAGTATGTGCCTAGCCTCTGCCTAGCCTGTACCTAGCCAGTGCCTACCCTGTACCTAGCCAGTACCTAGCCTGTACCTAGCCAGTGCCTAGCCTGTTCATAGCCATTGTCTAGCCTGTTCATAGCCATTGTTTAGCCTGTTCATAGCCATTGTCTAGCCTGTGCCTAGCCTGTGTCTAGCCTGTGCCTAGCCAGTGTCTAGCCTGTGCCCAGCCTGTGTCTAGCCTGTGTCTAGCCTGTGTCTAGCCTTTGTCTAGCCTGTATCAAGTATGTGCCTAGCCTCTACCTAGCCTGTACCTACCCAGTGCCTAGCCTGTACCTAGCCAGTACCTAGCCTGTACCTAGCCAGTGCCTAGCCTGTTCATAGCCATTGTCTAGCCTGTTCATAGCCATTGTTTAGCCTGTTCATAGCCATTGTCTAGCCTGTGCCTAGCCAGTGTCTAGCCTGTGCCTAGCCAGTGTCTAGCCTGTGCCCAGCCTGTGTCTAGCCTGTGTCTAGCCTGTGTCTAGCCTTTGTCTAGCCTGTGTCAAGTATGTGCCTAGCCTCTACCTAGCCTGTACCTACCCAGTGCCTAGCCTGTACCTAGCCAGTACCTAGCCTGTACCTAGCCAGTGCCTAGCCCGTTCATAGCCATTGTCTAGCCTGTTCATAGCCATTATCTAGCCTGTTCATAGCAATTGTCTAGCCTGTGCCTTGCCAGTGTCTAGCCTGTGCCTAGCCAGTGTCTAGCCTGTGTCTAGCCTGTGTCTAGCCTGTGTCTATCCTGTGTCTAGCCTGTGTCTAGCTTGTGTCTAGCCTGTGTCTAGCCTGTGTCTAGCCTGTGCCTAGCCAGTGTCGAGCCTGTGCCCAGCCAGTGTCTAGCCTGCGTCTAGCCTGTGCCTAGCCAGTGTCTAGCCTGTGCCTTGCCTGTGACTGGCATGTGACTGGCATGTGCATAGCCTGTGTCTAGCCTGTGCCTTGCCTGTGACTGGCATGTGACTGGCATGTGCATAGCGTGTGCCTAGCCAATGTCTAGCCTGTGTCTAGCCTGTGCCTTGCCTGTGCCTTGCCTGTGACTGGCATGTGCATAGCCTGTGCCTAGCCAGTGTCTAGCCTGTGCCTAGCCAGTGTCTAGCCTGTGTCTAGCCTGTGTCTAGCCTGTGTCTAGCCTGTGTCTAGCCTGTGTCTAGCCTGTGTCTAGCCTGTGTCTAGCTTGTGTCTAGCCTGTGTCTAGCCTGTGTCTAGCCTGTGCCTAGCCAGTGTCGAGCCTGTGCCCAGCCAGTGTCTAGCCTGTGTCTAGCCTGTGCCTAGCCAGTGTCTAGCCTGTGCCTTGCCTGTGACTGGCATGTGCATAGCCTGTGTCTAGCCTGTGCCTTGCCTGTGACTGGCATGTGACTGGCATGTGCATAGCCTGTGTCTAGCCTGTGCCTTGCCTGTGACTGGCATGTGACTGGCATGTGCATAGCGTGTGCCTAGCCAGTGTCTAGCCTGTGTCTAGCCTGTGCCTTGCCAAAGACTGGCATGTGCATAGCGTGTGCCTAGCCAGTGTCTAACTAGTGCATAGCTTGTGCCTAGCCTGTGCCTAGCCTGTGCCTAGCCTGTGTCTAGCCTGTGCCTTGCCTGTGACTGGCATGTGACTGGCATGTGCATAGCCTGTGCCTAGCCAGTGTCTAGCCTGTGTCTAGCCTGTGCCTTGCCTGAGACAGGCATGTGCATAGCGTGTGCCTAGCCAGTGTCTGGCCAGTGCCTAGCCTGTGCCTAGCCTGTGCCTAGCCTGTGCCTAGCCTGTGTCTAGCCTGTGTCTAGCCTTTGCCTTGCCTGTGACTGGCATGTGCATAGCCTGTGCCTAGCCAGTGTCTAGCCTGTGTCTAGCCTGTGCCTTGCCTGAGACAGGCATGTGCATAGCGTGTGCCTAGCCAGTGTCTAGCCAGTGCCTAGCCTGTGCTTAGCCAGTGTATAGCCTTTGTCTAGCCTGTGCATAGCCTGTGTCTAGCCTGTGCCTAGCCAGTGTATAGCCTCTGTCTAGCCTGTGCTTAGCCTGTGCCTAGCTTGTGCCTAGCCTGTGCCTAGCCTGTGCCTAGCTTGTGCCTAGCCTGTGCCTAGCCTGTGCCTAGCCTGTGCCTAGCCTGTGCCTAGCCTGTGCCTAGCCTGTAGCCTGTGCCATTTGCCTAGCCTAGCCTGTGCCTAGCCTGTGCCTAGCCTAGCCTGTGCCTAGCCTATGCCTAGCCTGTGTCTAGCCTGTGTCTAGCCTGTGTCTAGCCTGTGTCTAGCCTGTGTCTAGCCTGTGTCCAGCCTGTGTCTAGCCCGTGTCTAGCCTGTGTTTAGCTTGTGTCTAGCCTGTGTCTAGCCTGTGTCTAGCCTGTGTCTAGCCTGTGTCTAGCCTGTGCCTTGCCTGTGACTGGCATGTGACTGGCATTTGCATAGCGTGTGCCTAGCCAGTGTCTAGCCTGTGTCTAGCCTGTGCCTTGCCAGAGACTGGCATGTGCATAGCGTGTGCCTAGCCAGTGTCTAGCTAGTGCCTAGCCTGTGCCTAGCCTGTGCCTAGCCTGTGCCTAGCCTGTGCCTAGCCTGTGTCTAGCCTGTGCCTTGCCTGTGACTGGCATGTGACTGGCATGTGCATAGCCTGTGCCTAGCCAGTGTCTAGCCTGTGTCTAGCCTGTGCCTTGCCTGAGACAGGCATGTGCATAGCGTGTGCCTAGCCAGTGTCTAGCCAGTGCCTAGCCTGTGCCTAGCCTGTGCCTAGCCTGTGCCTAGCCTGTGTCTAGCCTGTGTCTAGCCTGTGCCTTGCCTGTGACTGGCATTTGCATAGCCTGTGCCTAGCCAGTGTCTAGCCTGTGTCTAGCCTGTGCCTTGCCTGAGACAGGCATGTGCATAGCGTGTGCCTAGCCAGTGTCTAGCCAGTGCCTAGCCTGTGCTTAGCCAGTGTATAGCCTTTGTCTAGCCTGTGCATAGCCTGTGTCTAGCCTGTGCCTAGCCAGTGTATAGCCTCTGTCTAGCCTGTGTCTAGTCTGTGTCTAGCCGGTGTCTAGCCTGTGCCTAGCCTGTGTCTAGCCTGTGACTTGCCTGTGCCTAGCCTGTGCCTAGCTTGTGCCTAGCCTGTGCCTAGCCTGTGCCTAGCCTGTGCCTAGCCTGTGCCTGTGTCTAGCCTGTGTCTAGCCTGTGTCTAGCCTGTGTCTAGCCTGTGTCCAGCCTGTGTCTAGCGTGTGTCTAGCCTGTGTCTAGCCTGTGTCTAGCCTGTGTCTAGCCTGTGTCTAGCCTGTGCCTAGCCTGTTTCTAGCCTGTTTCTAGCCTGTGTCTAGCCTGTATCTAGCCTGTGTCTAGCCTGTGTCTAGCCTGTGTCTAGCCTGTGCCTAGCCAGTGTCTAGCCTGTGTCTAGCCTGTGCCTAGCCTGTGCCTAGCCTGTGCCTAGCCTGTGCCTAGCCTATGCCTAGCCTGTGTCTAGCCTGTGTCTAGCCTGTCTCTAGCCTGTGTCTAGCCTGTGTCTAGCCTGTGTCCAGCCTGTGTCTAGCCCGTGTCTAGCCTGTGTTTAGCTTGTGTCTAGCCTGTGTCTAGCCTGTGTCTAGCCTGTGTCTAGCCTGTGTCTAGCCTGTGTCTAGCCTGTGTCTAGCCTGTGTCTAGCCTGTGTCTAGCCTGTGTCTAGCATGTGTCTAGCCTGTGTCAAGCCTGTGTCTAGCCTGTGTCTAGCTTGTGTCTAGCCTGTGTCTAGCCAGTGCCTAGCCAGTGTGTAGCCAGTGCCTAGAATGTGCCTAGCCTGTGCCTAGCCAGTGTCTAGCCTGTGCATTGCCTGAGACAGGCATGTGCATAGCGTATGCCTAGCCAGTGTCTAGCCTGTGTCTAGCCTGTGTCTAGCCTGTGTCTAGCCTGTGTCTTGCCTGTGTCTAGCCTGTGTCTAGCCTGTGTCTAGCCTGTGTCTAGCCTGTGTCTAGCCTGTGTCTAGCCTGTGTCTAGCCTGTGTCTAGCCTGTGTCTAGCCTGTGTCTAGCCTGTGTCTAGCCTGTGTCTAGTCTGTGTCTAGCCTGTGTCCAGCCTGTGTCTAGCGTGTGTCTAGCCTGTGTCTAGCCTGTGTCTAGCCTGTGTCTAGCCTGTGTCTAGCCTGTGCCTAGCCTGTTTCTAGCCTGTTTCTAGCCTGTGTCTAGCCTGTATCTAGCCTGTGTCTAGCCTGTGTCTAGCCTGTGTCTAGCCTGTGCTTAGCCAGTGTCTAGCCTGTGTCTAGCCTGTGCCTTGCCTGAGTCTGGCATGTGCATAGCGTGTGCCTAGCCAGTGTCTAGCCTGTGTCTAGCCTGTGCCTTGCCTGTGTCTAGCCTGTGCCTAGCCTGTGTCCATCCTGTGTCTAGCTAGTGCCTAGCCTGTGCCTAGCCTGTGTCTAGCCTGTGCCTTGCCTGTGACTGGCATGTGACTGGCGTGTGCATAGCCTGTGCCTATCCAGTGTCTAGCCTGTGTCTAGCCTGTGTCTAGCCTGTGCCTTGCCTGAGACTGGCATGTGCATAGCGTGAGCCTAGCCAGTGTCTAGCCTGTGCCTTGCCAGTGTCTAGCCAGTGCCTAGCCTGTGCCTAGCCAGTGTCTAGCCTGTGTCTAGCCTGTGTCTAGCCTGTGTCTAGCCTGTGTCTAGCCTGTGTCTAGCCTGTGTCTAGCCTGTGTCTAGCCTGTGTCTAGCCTGTGTCTAGCCTGTGTCTAGCGTGTGCCTAGCCAGTGTCTAGCCAGTGCCTAGCCTGTGCCTAATCTGTGGCTAGCCTGTGTCTAGCCTGTGTCTAGCCTGTGCCTTGCCTGTGACTGGCATGTGCATCGTCTGTGCCTAGCCAGTGTCTAGCCTGTGTCTAGCCTGTGTCTAGTCTGTGTCTAGCCGGTGTCTAGCTTGTGTCTAGCCTGTGTCTAGCCTGTGTCTAGCCTGTGTCTAGCTTGTGTCTAGCCTGTGTCTAGCCTGTGTCTAGCCTGTGCCTAGCCAGTCTCTAGCCTGTGTCTAGCCTGTGTCTAGCCTGTGTCTAGCCTGTGTCTAGCCTGTGTCTAGCCTGTGTCTAGCCTGTGTCGGTCTAGCCTGTGCCTAGCCAGTGTCTAGCCTGTGCCCAGCCAGTGTCTAGCCTGTGTCTAGCCTGTGCCTAGCCAGTTTCTAGCCTGTGTCTAGCCTGTGCTTAGCCAGTGTCTAGTCTGTGCCAAGCCAGTGTCTAGCATGTGTCTAGCCTGTGTCTAGCCTGTGGCAAGCTAGTAACTAGCATGTGTCTAGCCTGTGTCTAGCCTGTGTCTAGCTTGTGTCTAGCCTGTGTCTAGCCTTGTCTAGCCTGTGTCTAGCTTTGTGTCTAGCCTGTGTCTAGCCTGTGTCTAGCCTGTGTCTAGCCTGTGCATAGCCTGTGTCTAGCCTGTGCCTAGCCAGTTTCTAGCCTGTGTCTAGCCTGTGCTTAGCCAGTGTCTAGCCTGTGCTTAGCCAGTGTCTAGTCTGTGCCAAGCCCGTGTCTAGCCTGTGTTTAGCCTGTGTCTAGCCTGTGTCTAGCCTGTGTCCAGCCTGTGTCTAGCGTGTGTCTAGCCTGTGTCTAGCCTGTGTCTAGCCTGTGCCTAGCCAGTGTCTAGCCTGTTCCTAGCCTGTTTCTAGCCTGTTTCTAGCCTGTTTCTAGCCTGTGTCTAGCCTGTATCTAGCTTGTGTCTAGCCTGTGTCTAGCCTGTGTCTAGCCTGTGTCTAGCCTGTGTCTAGCCTGTGTCTAGCCTGTGTCTAGCCTGTGTCTAGCCTGTGTCTAGCCTGTGTCTAGCCTGTGCCTAGCCAGTGTCTAGCCTGTGTCTAGCCTGTGTGTAGCCTGTGTCTAGCCTGTGTCTAGCCTGTGTCCAGCCTGTGTCGAGCCTGTGTCTAGCTAGTGCCTAGCCTGTGCCTAGCCTGTGCCTAGCCTGTGTCTAGCCTGTGCCTTGCCTGTGACTGGCATGTGACTGGCATGTGCATAGCCTGTGCCTAGCCATTGTCTAGCCTGTGCCTTGCCAGAGACTGGCATGTGCATAGCGTGTGCATAGCCAGGGTCTAGCCAGTGCCTAGCCTGTGCCTAACCTGTGCCTAGCCTGTGTCTAGCCTGTGTCTAGCCCGTGCCTTGCCTGTGACTGGCATGTGCATAGCCTGTGCCTAGCCAGTGTCTAGCCTGTGTCTAGCCTGTGCCTTGCCTGAGACTGGCATGTGCAAAGCGTGTGCCTAGCCAGTGTCTAGCCAGTGCCTTGCCTGTGCCTAGCCTGTGCCTAGCCTGTGTCTAGCCTGTGTCTAGCCTGTGCCTTGCCTGTGACTGGCATGTGCATAGCCTGTGCCTAGCCAGTGTCTAGCCTGTGTCTAGCCTGTACCTAGCCTGAGACAGGCATGTGCATAGCGTGTGCCTAGCCAGTGTCTAGCCAGTGCCTAGCCTGTGCCTAGTCTGTGGCTAGCCTGTGTGTAGCCTGTGTCTAGCCTGTGCCTTGCCTGTGACTGGCATGTGCATAGCCTGTGCCTAGCCAGTGTCTAGCCTGTGTCTAGCCTGTGCCTTGCCTGAGACAGGCATGTGCATAGCGTGTGCCTAGCCAGTGTCTAGCCAGTGCCTAGCCTGTGCCTAGCCAGTGTATAGCCTTTGTCTAGCCTGTGCATAGCCTGTGTCTAGCCTGGGCCTAGCCAGTGTATAGCCTCTGTCTAGCCTGTGTCTAGTCTGTGTCTAGTCGGTGTCTAGCCGGTGTCTAGCCGGTGTCTAGCCGGTGTCTATCCCGTGCCTAGCCTGTGACTGGCCTGTGCCTAGCCTGTGCCTAGCTTGTGCGTAGCCTGTGCCTAGCCTGTGCCTAGCCTGTGCCTAGCCTGTGCCTAGCCTGTGCCTAGCCTGTGCCTAGCCTGTGCCTAGCCTGTGCCTAGCCTGTGCCTAGCCTGTGGCTAGCCTGTGGCTAGCCTGTGCCTAGCCTATGCCTAGCCTGTGTCTAGCCTGTGTCTAGCCTGTGTCTAGCCTGTGTCTAGCCTGTGTCTAGCCTGTGTCTAGCCTGTGTCTAGCCTGTGTCTAGCCTGTGTCTAGCCTGTGTCTAGCCTGTGTCTAGCCTGTGTCTAGCCTGTATCTAGCTTGTGTCTAGCCTGTGTCTAGCCTGTATCTAGCTTGTGTCTAGCCTGTGTCTAGCCTGTGTCTAGCCTGTGTCTAGCCTGTGTCTAGCCTGTGTCTAGCCTGTGCCTAGGCAGTGTCTAGCCTGTGTCCAGCCAGTGTATAGCCTGTGTCTAGCCTGTGCCTAGCAAGTTTCTAGCCTGTGTCTAGCCTGTGCTTAGCCAGTGTCTAGTCTGTGCCAAGCCAGTGTCTAGCCTGTGCCTAGCCAGTGTCTAGCCTGTGTCTAGCCTGTGCCTTGACTGTGACTGGCATGTGCATAGCCTGTGCCTGGCCAATGTCTAGCCTGTGTCTAGCCTGTGCCTTGCCTGAGACTGGCATGTGCACAGCGTATGCCTAGCCAGTGTCTAGCCAGTGCCTAGCCTGTGCCTAGCCAGTTTCTAGCCTTTGTCTAGCCTGTGCATAGCCAGAGTCTAGCATGTGCCTAGCCGGTGTGTAGCCTCTGTCTAGCCTGTGTCTAGTCTGTGTCTAGTCTGTGTCTAGCCGGTGTCTAGCCGGTGTCTATCCCGTGCCTAGCCTGTGCCTAGCCTGTGACTGGCCTGTGCCTAGCCTGTGCCTAGCTTGTGCCTAGCCTGTGCCTAGCCTGTGCCTAGCCTGTGCCTAGCCTGTGCCTAGCCTGTGCCTAGCCTGTGGCTAGCCTGTGGCTAGCCTGTGCCTAGCCTATGCCTAGCCTGTGTCTAGCCTGTATCTAGCCTGTGTCTAGCCTGTGTCTAGCCTGTGTCTAGCCTGTGTGCAGCCTGTGTCTAGCCTGTGTCTAGCCTGTGTCTAGCCTGTGTCTAGCCTGTGTCTAGCCTGTGTCTAGCCTGTGTCTAGCCTGTATCTAGCTTGTGTCTAGCCTGTGTCTAGCCTGTGTCTAGCCTGTGTCTAGCCTGTGTCTAGCCTGTGTCTAGCCTGTGTCTAGCCTGTGCCTAGGCAGTGTCTAGCCTGTGTCCAGCCAGTGTCTAGCCTGTGTCTAGCCTGTGCCTAGCAAGTTTCTAGCCTGTGTCTAGCCTGTGCTTAGCCAGTGTCTAGTCTGTGCCTAGCCAGTGTCTAGCCTGTGCCTAGCCAGTGTCTAGCTTGTGTCTAGCCTGTGCCTTGCCTGTGACTGGCATGTGCATAGCCTGTGCCTGGCCAATGTCTAGCCTGTGTCTAGCCTGTGCCTTGCCTGAGACTGGCATGTGCACAGCGTATGCCTAGCCAGTGTCTAGCCAGTGCCTAGCCTGTGCCTAGCCAGTTTCTAGCGTTTGTCTAGCCTGTGCATAGCCAGAGTCTAGCATGTGCCTAGCCGGTGTGTAGCCTCTGTCTAGCCTGTGTCTAGTCTGTGTCTTGACGGTGTCTAGCCGGTGTCTAGCATGTGTCTAGCCTATGTCTAGCCTGTGTCTAGCCTTTGTCTAGCCTGTGTCTAGCCTGTGTCTAGCCGGTGTCTAGCATGTGTCTAGCCTATGTCTAGCCTGTGTCTAGCCTTTGCCTTGCCTGTGTCTAGCCTGTGTCTAGCCTGTGTCTAGCTTGTGCCTAGCCTGTGTCTAGCCAGTGCCTAGCCTGTACCTACCTAGCCAGTACCTAGCCTGTACCTAGCCAGTGCCTAGCCTGTTCATAGCCATTGTCTAGCCTGTTCATAGCCATTGTCTAGCCTGTTCATAGCCAGTGTCTAGCCTGTGCCTAGCCAGTGTCTAGCCTGTGCCCAGCCTGTGTCTAGCCTGTGTCTAGCCTCTGTCTAGCCTTTGTCTAGCCTGTGTCAAGTATGTGCCTAGCCTCTACCTAGCCTGTACCTAGCCAGTGCATAGCCTGTGCCTAGCCAGTGTCTAGCCTGTGCCTAGCCAGTGTCTAGCCTGTGCCTAGCCAGTGTCTAGCCTGTGCCCAGCCTGTGTCTAGCCTGTGCCTAGCCAGTTTGTAGACTGTGCTTAGCCAGTGTCTAGTCTGTGCCAAGCCAGTGTCTAGCCTGTTTCTAGCCAGTGTCTAGCCTGTGTCTAGCCTGTGCCTACCCAGTTTGTAGACTGAGCTTAGCCAGTGTCTAGTCTGTGCCAAGCCAGTGTCTAGCCTGTGTCTAGCCTGTGTCTAGTCTGTGTCTTGACGGTGTCTAGCCGGTGTCTAGCCTGTGACTAGCCTGTGTTTAGCCTGTGTCTAGCCTTTGTCTAGCCTGTGTCTAGCCTGTGTCTAGCCTGTGTCTAGCCTGTGTCTAGCCTTTGTCTAGCCTGTGTCAAGTATGTGCCTAGCCTGTACCTAGCCAGTGCCTAGCCTGTACCTAGCCAGTACCTAGCCTGTACCTAGCCAGTGCCTAGCCTGTTCATAGCCATTGTCTAGCCTGTTCATAGCCATTGTTTAGCCTGTTCATAGCCATTGTCTAGCCTGTGCCTAGCCAGTGTCTAGCCTGTGCCTAGCCAGTGTCTAGCCTGTGTCTAGCCTGTGTCTAGCCTTTGTCTAGCCTGTGTCAAAAATGTGCCTAGCCTCTACCTAGCCTGTACCTTCCCAGTGCCTAGCCTGTACCTAGCCAGTACCTAGCCTGTACCTAGCCAGTGCCTAGCCCGTTCATAGCCATTGTCTAGCCTGTTCATAGCCATTGTCTAGCCTGTTCATAGCAATTTTCTAGCCTGTGCCTAGCCAGTGTCTAGCCTGTGCCTAGCCAGTGTCTAGCCTGTGTCTAGCCTGTGTCTAGCCTGCGTCTATCCTGTGTCTAGCCTGTGTCTAGCGTGTGTCTAGCCTGTGTCTAGCCTGTGTCTAGCCTGTGTCTAGCCTGTGTCTAGCCTGTGCCTAGCCTGTTTCTAGCCTGTTTCTAGCCTGTGTCTAGCCTGTATCTAGCCTGTGTCTAGCCTGTGTCTAGCCTGTGTCTAGCCTGTGCTTAGCCAGTGTCTAGCCTGTGTCTAGCCTGTGCCTTGCCTGAGTCTGGCATGTGCATAGCGTGTGCCTAGCCAGTGTCTAGCCTGTGTCTAGCCTGTGCCTTGCCTGTGTCTAGCCTGTGCCTAGCCTGTGTCCATCCTGTGTCTAGCTAGTGCCTAGCCTGTGCCTAGCCTGTGTCTAGCCTGTGCCTTGCCTGTGACTGGCATGTGACTGGCGTGTGCATAGCCTGTGCCTATCCAGTGTCTAGCCTGTGTCTAGCCTGTGCCTTGCCTGAGACTGGCATGTGCATAGCGTGAGCCTAGCCAGTGTCTAGCCTGTGCCTTGCCAGTGTCTAGCCAGTGCCTAGCCTGTGCCTAGCCAGTGTCTAGCCTGTGTCTAGCCTGTGTCTAGCCTGTGTCTAGCCTGTGTCTAGCCTGTGTCTAGCCTGTGTCTAGCCTGTGTCTAGCCTGTGTCTAGCGTGTGCCTAGCCAGTGTCTAGCCAGTGCCTAGCCTGTGCCTAATCTGTGGCTAGCCTGTGTCTAGCCTGTGTCTAGCCTGTGCCTTGCCTGTGACTGGCATGTGCATCGCCTGTGCCTAGCCAGTGTCTAGCCTGTGTCTAGCCTGTGTCTAGTCTGTGTCTAGCCGGTGTCTAGCTTGTGTCTAGCCTGTGTCTAGCCTGTGTCTAGCCTGTGTCTAGCTTGTGTCTAGCCTGTGTCTAGCCTGTGTCTAGCCTGTGCCTAGCCAGTCTCTAGCCTGTGTCTAGCCTGTGTCTAGCCTGTGTCTAGCCTGTGTCTAGCCTGTGTCTAGCCTGTGTCTAGCCTGTGTCTAGCCTGTGTCTAGCCTGTGCCTAGCCAGTGTCTAGCCTGTGCCCAGCCAGTGTCTAGCCTGTGTCTAGCCTGTGCCTAGCCAGTTTCTAGCCTGTGTCTAGCCTGTGCTTAGCCAGTGTCTAGTCTGTGCCAAGCCAGTGTCTAGCATGTGTCTAGCCTGTGTCTAGCCTGTGGCAAGCTAGTAACTAGCATGTTTCTAGCCTGTGTCTAGCCTGTGTCTAGCTTGTGTCTAGCCTGTGTCTAGCCTTGTCTAGCCTGTGTCTAGCTTGTGTCTAGCCTGTGTCTAGCCTGTGTCTAGCCTGTGTCTAGCCTGTGTCTAGCCTGTGTCTAGCCTGTGCCTAGCCAGTTTCTAGCCTGTGTCTAGCCTGTGCTTAGCCAGTGTCTAGCCTGTGCTTAGCCAGTGTCTAGTCTGTGCCAAGCCCGTGTCTAGCCTGTGTCTAGCCTGTGTCTAGCCTGTGTCTAGCCTGTGTCCAGCCTGTGTCTAGCGTGTGTCTAGCCTGTGTCTAGCCTGTGTCTAGCCTGTGCCTAGCCAGTGTCTAGCCTGTTCCTAGCCTGTTTCTAGCCTGTTTCTAGCCTGTTTCTAGCCTGTGTCTAGCCTGTATCTAGCTTGTGTCTAGCCTGTGTCTAGCCTGTGTCTAGCCTGTGTCTAGCCTGTGTCTAGCCTGTGTCTAGCCTGTGTCTAGCCTGTGTCTAGCCTGTGTCTAGCCTGTGTCTAGCCTGTGCCTAGCCAGTGTCTAGCCTGTGTCTAGCCTGTGTGTAGCCTGTGTCTAGCCTGTGTCTAGCCTGTGTCCAGCCTGTGTCGAGCCTGTGTCTAGCTAGTGCCTAGCCTGTGCCTAGCCTGTGCCTAGCCTGTGTCTAGCCTGTGCCTTGCCTGTGACTGGCATGTGACTGGCATGTGCATAGCCTGTGCCTAGCCATTGTCTAGCCTGTGCCTTGCCAGAGACTGGCATGTGCATAGCGTGTGCATAGCCAGGGTCTAGCCAGTGCCTAGCCTGTGCCTAACCTGTGCCTAGCCTGTGTCTAGCCTGTGTCTAGCCCGTGCCTTGCCTGTGACTGGCATGTGCATAGCCTGTGCCTAGCCAGTGTCTAGCCTGTGTCTAGCCTGTGCCTTGCCTGAGACTGGCATGTGCATAGCGTGTGCCTAGCCAGTGTCTAGCCAGTGCCTTGCCTGTGCCTAGCCTGTGCCTAGCCTGTGTCTAGCCTGTGTCTAGCCTGTGCCTTGCCTGTGACTGGCATGTGCATAGCCTGTGCCTAGCCAGTGTCTAGCCTGTGTCTAGCCTGTACCTAGCCTGAGACAGGCATGTGCATAGCGTGTGCCTAGCCAGTGTCTAGCCAGTGCCTTGCCTGTGCCTAGCCTGTGCCTAGCCTGTGTCTAGCCTGTGTCTAGCCTGTGCCTTGCCTGTGACTGGCATGTGCATAGCCTGTGCCTAGCCAGTGTCTAGCCTGTGTCTAGCCTGTACCTAGCCTGAGACAGGCATGTGCATAGCGTGTGCCTAGCCAGTGTCTAGCCAGTGCCTAGCCTGTGCCTAGTCTGTGGCTAGCCTGTGTATAGCCTGTGTCTAGCCTGTGCCTTGCCTTTGACTGGCATGTGCATAGCCTGTGCCTAGCCAGTGTCTAGCCTGTGTCTAGCCTGTGCCTTGCCTGAGACAGGCATGTGCATAGCGTGTGCCTAGCCAGTGTCTAGCCAGTGCCTAGCCTGTGCCTAGCCAGTGTATAGCCTTTGTCTAGCCTGTGCATAGCGTGTGTCTAGCCTGGGCCTAGCCAGTGTATAGCCTCTGTCTAGCCTGTGTCTAGTCTGTGTCTAGTCTGTGTCTAGCCGGTGTCTAGCCGGTGTCTAGCCGGTGTCTATCCCGTGCCTAGCCTGTGACTGGCCTGTGCCTAGCCTGTGCCTAGCTTGTGCGTAGCCTGTGCCTAGCCTGTGCCTAGCCTGTGCCTAGCCTGTGCCTAGCCTGTGCCTAGCCTGTGCCTAGCCTGTGCCTAGCCTGTGCCTAGCCTGTGCCTAGCCTGTGCCTAGCCTGTGCCTAGCCTGTGGCTAGCCTGTGGCTAGCCTGTGCCTAGCCTATGCCTAGCCTGTGTCTAGCCTGTGTCTAGCCTGTGCCTAGCCAGTGTCTAGCCTGTGCCCAGCCAGTGTCTAGCCTGTGTCTAGCCTGTGCCTAGCCAGTTTCTAGCCTGTGTCTAGCCTGTGCTTAGCCAGTGTCTAGTCTGTGCCAAGCCAGTGTCTAGCATGTGTCTAGCCTGTGTCTAGCCTGTGGCAAGCTAGTAACTAGCATGTGTCTAGCCTGTGTCTAGCCTGTGTCTAGCTTGTGTCTAGCCTGTGCCTAGGCAGTGTCTAGCCTGTGTCCAGCCAGTGTATAGCCTGTGTCTAGCCTGTGCCTAGCAAGTTTCTAGCCTGTGTCTAGCCTGTGCTTAGCAAGTTTCTAGCCTGTGTCTAGCCTGTGCTTAGCCTGTGTGCAGCCTGTGTCTAGCCTGTGTCTAGCCTGTGTCTAGCCTGTGTCTAGCCTGTGTCTAGCCTGTGTCTAGCCTGTATCTAGCTTGTGTCTAGCCTGTGTCTAGCCTGTATCTAGCTTGTGTCTAGCCTGTGTCTAGCCTGTGTCTAGCCTGTGTCTAGCCTGTGTCTAGCCTGTGTCTAGCCTGTGCCTAGGCAGTGTCTAGCCTGTGTCCAGCCAGTGTATAGCCTGTGTCTAGCCTGTGCCTAGCAAGTTTCTAGCCTGTGTCTAGCCTGTGCTTAGCCAGTGTCTAGTCTGTGCCAAGCCAGTGTCTAGCCTGTGCCTAGCCAGTGTCTAGCCTGTGTCTAGCCTGTGCCTTGACTGTGACTGGCATGTGCATAGCCTGTGCCTGGCCAATGTCTAGCCTGTGTCTAGCCTGTGCCTTGCCTGAAACTGGCATGTGCACAACGTATGCCTAGCCAGTGTCTAGCCAGTGCCTAGCCTGTGCCTAGCCAGTTTCTAGCCTTTGTCTAGCCTGTGCATAGCCAGAGTCTAGCATGTGCCTAGCCGGTGTGTAGCCTCTGTCTAGCCTGTGTCTAGTCTGTGTCTAGTCTGTGTCTAGCCGGTGTCTAGCCGGTGTCTATCCCGTGCCTAGCCTGTGCCTAGCCTGTGCCTAGCCTGTGACTGGCCTGTGCCTAGCCTGTGCCTAGCTTGTGCCTAGCCTGTGCCTAGCCTGTGCCTAGCCTGTGCCTAGCCTGTGCCTAGCCTGTGGCTAGCCTGTGGCTAGCCTGTGCCTAGCCTATGCCTAGCCTGTGTCTAGCCTGTATCTAGCCTGTGTCTAGCCTGTGTCTAGCCTGTGTCTAGCCTGTGTGCAGCCTGTGTCTAGCCTGTGTCTAGCCTGTGTCTAGCCTGTGTCTAGCCTGTGTCTAGCCTGTGTCTAGCCTGTGTCTAGCCTGTGTCTAGCCTGTATCTAGCTTGTGTCTAGCCTGTGTCTAGCCTGTGTCTAGCCTGTGTCTAGCCTGTGTCTAGCCTGTGTCTAGCCTGTGTCTAGCCTGTGTCTAGCCTGTGTCTAGCCTGTGCCTAGGCAGTGTCTAGCCTGTGTCCAGCCAGTGTCTAGCCTGTGTCTAGCCTGTGCCTAGCAAGTTTCTAGCCTGTGTCTAGCCTGTGCTTAGCCAGTGTCTAGTCTGTGCCTAGCCAGTGTCTAGCCTGTGCCTAGCCAGTGTCTAGCTTGTGTCTAGCCTGTGCCTTGCCTGTGACTGGCATGTGCATAGCCTGTGCCTGGCCAATGTCTAGCCTGTGTCTAGCCTGTGCCTTGCCTGAGACTGGCATGTGCACAGCGTATGCCTAGCCAGTGTCTAGCCAGTGCCTAGCCTGTGCCTAGCCAGTTTCTAGCGTTTGTCTAGCCTGTGCATAGCCAGAGTCTAGCATGTGCCTAGCCGGTGTGTAGCCTCTGTCTAGCCTGTGTCTAGTCTGTGTCTTGACGGTGTCTAGCCGGTGTCTAGCATGTGTCTAGCCTATGTCTAGCCTGTGTCTAGCCTTTGTCTAGCCTGTGTCTAGCCTGTGTCTAGCCGGTGTCTAGCATGTGTCTAGCCTATGTCTAGCCTGTGTCTAGCCTTTGCCTTGCCTGTGTCTAGCCTGTGTCTAGCCTGTGTCTAGCTTGTGCCTAGCCTGTGTCTACCCAGTGCCTAGCCTGTACCTAGCCAGTACCTAGCCTGTACCTAGCCAGTGCCTAGCCTGTTCATAGCCATTGTCTAGCCTGTTCATAGCCATTGTCTAGCCTGTTCATAGCCAGTGTCTAGCCTGTGCCTAGCCAGTGTCTAGCCTGTGCCCAGCCTGTGTCTAGCCTGTGTCTAGCCTCTGTCTAGCCTTTGTCTAGCCTGTGTCAAGTATGTGCCTAGCCTCTACCTAGCCTGTACCTAGCCAGTGCATAGCCTGTGCCTAGCCAGTGTCTAGCCTGTGCCTAGCCAGTGTCTAGCCTGTGCCTAGCCAGTGTCTAGCCTGTGCCCAGCCTGTGTCTAGCCTGTGCCTAGCCAGTTTGTAGACTGTGCTTAGCCAGTGTCTAGTCTGTGCCAAGCCAGTGTCTAGCCTGTTTCTAGCCAGTGTCTAGCCTGTGTCTAGCCTGTGCCTACCCAGTTTGTAGACTGAGCTTAGCCAGTGTCTAGTCTGTGCCAAGCCAGTGTCTAGCCTGTGTCTAGCCTGTGTCTAGTCTGTGTCTTGACGGTGTCTAGCCGGTGTCTAGCCTGTGACTAGCCTGTGTTTAGCCTGTGTCTAGCCTTTGTCTAGCCTGTGTCTAGCCTGTGTCTAGCCTGTGTCTAGCCTGTGTCTAGCCTTTGTCTAGCCTGTGTCAAGTATGTGCCTAGCCTGTACCTAGCCAGTGCCTAGCCTGTACCTAGCCAGTACCTAGCCTGTACCTAGCCAGTGCCTAGCCTGTTCATAGCCATTGTCTAGCCTGTTCATAGCCATTGTTTAGCCTGTTCATAGCCATTGTCTAGCCTGTGCCTAGCCAGTGTCTAGCCTGTGCCTAGCCAGTGTCTAGCCTGTGTCTAGCCTGTGTCTAGCCTTTGTCTAGCCTGTGTCAAAAATGTGCCTAGCCTCTACCTAGCCTGTACCTTCCCAGTGCCTAGCCTGTACCTAGCCAGTACCTAGCCTGTACCTAGCCAGTGCCTAGCCCGTTCATAGCCATTGTCTAGCCTGTTCATAGCCATTGTCTAGCCTGTTCATAGCAATTTTCTAGCCTGTGCCTAGCCAGTGTCTAGCCTGTGCCTAGCCAGTGTCTAGCCTGTGTCTAGCCTGTGTCTAGCCTGCGTCTATCCTGTGTCTAGCCTGTGTCTAGCGTGTGTCTAGCCTGTGTCTAGCCTGTGTCTAGCCTGTGTCTAGCCTGTGTCTAGCCTGTGCCTAGCCTGTTTCTAGCCTGTTTCTAGCCTGTGTCTAGCCTGTATCTAGCCTGTGTCTAGCCTGTGTCTAGCCAGTGCCTAGCCTGTACCTAGCCAGTACCTAGCCTGTACCTAGCCAGTGCCTAGCCTGTTCATAGCCATTGTCTAGCCTGTTCATAGCCATTGTTTAGCCTGTTCATAGCCATTGTCTAGCCTGTGCCTAGCCAGTGTCTAGCCTGTGCCTAGCCAGTGTCTAGCCTGTGTCTAGCCTGTGTCTAGCCTTTGTCTAGCCTGTGTCAAAAATGTGCCTAGCCTCTACCTAGCCTGTACCTTCCCAGTGCCTAGCCTGTACCTAGCCAGTACCTAGCCTGTACCTAGCCAGTGCCTAGCCCGTTCATAGCCATTGTCTAGCCTGTTCATAGCCATTGTCTAGCCTGTTCATAGCAATTTTCTAGCCTGTGCCTAGCCTGTGTCTAGCCTGTGCTTAGCCAGTGTCTAGCCTGTGTCTAGCCTGTGCCTTGCCTGAGTCTGGCATGTGCATAGCGTGTGCCTAGCCAGTGTCTAGCCTGTGTCTAGCCTGTGCCTTGCCTGTGTCTAGCCTGTGCCTAGCCTGTGTCCATCCTGTGTCTAGCTAGTGCCTAGCCTGTGCCTAGCCTGTGTCTAGCCTGTGCCTTGCCTGTGACTGGCATGTGACTGGCGTGTGCATAGCCTGTGCCTATCCAGTGTCTAGCCTGTGTCTAGCCTGTGCCTTGCCTGAGACTGGCATGTGCATAGCGTGAGCCTAGCCAGTGTCTAGCCTGTGCCTTGCCAGTGTCTAGCCAGTGCCTAGCCTGTGCCTAGCCAGTGTCTAGCCTGTGTCTAGCCTGTGTCTAGCCTGTGTCTAGCCTGTGTCTAGCCTGTGTCTAGCCTGTGTCTAGCCTGTGTCTAGCCTGTGTCTAGCCTGTGTCTAGCGTGTGCCTAGCCAGTGTCTAGCCAGTGCCTAGCCTGTGCCTAATCTGTGGCTAGCCTGTGTCTAGCCTGTGTCTAGCCTGTGCCTTGCCTGTGACTGGCATGTGCATCGCCTGTGCCTAGCCAGTGTCTAGCCTGTGTCTAGCCTGTGTCTAGTCTGTGTCTAGCCGGTGTCTAGCTTGTGTCTAGCCTGTGTCTAGCCTGTGTCTAGCCTGTGTCTAGCTTGTGTCTAGCCTGTGTCTAGCCTGTGTCTAGCCTCTGCCTAGCCAGTCTCTAGCCTGTGTCTAGCCTGTGTCTAGCCTGTGTCTAGCCTGTGTCTAGCCTGTGTCTAGCCTGTGTCTAGCCTGTGTCTAGCCTGTGTCTAGCCTGTGTCTAGCCTGTGCCTAGCCAGTGTCTAGCCTGTGCCCAGCCAGTGTCTAGCCTGTGTCTAGCCTGTGCCTAGCCAGTTTCTAGCCTGTGTCTAGCCTGTGCTTAGCCAGTGTCTAGTCTGTGCCAAGCCAGTGTCTAGCATGTGTCTAGCCTGTGTCTAGCCTGTGGCAAGCTAGTAACTAGCATGTGTCTAGCCTGTGTCTAGCCTGTGTCTAGCTTGTGTCTAGCCTGTGTCTAGCCTTGTCTAGCCTGTGTCTAGCTTGTGTCTAGCCTGTGTCTAGCCTGTGTCTAGCCTGTGTCTAGCCTGTGTCTAGCCTGTGTCTAGCCTGTGCCTAGCCAGTTTCTAGCCTGTGTCTAGCCTGTGCTTAGCCAGTGTCTAGCCTGTGCTTAGCCAGTGTCTAGTCTGTGCCAAGCCCGTGTCTAGCCTGTGTCTAGCCTGTGTCTAGCCTGTGTCCAGCCTGTGTCTAGCGTGTGTCTAGCCTGTGTCTAGCCTGTGTCTAGCCTGTGCCTAGCCAGTGTCTAGCCTGTTCCTAGCCTGTTTCTAGCCTGTTTCTAGCCTGTTTCTAGCCTGTGTCTAGCCTGTATCTAGCTTGTGTCTAGCCTGTGTCTAGCCTGTGTCTAGCCTGTGTCTAGCCTGTGTCTAGCCTGTGTCTAGCCTGTGTCTAGCCTGTGTCTAGCCTGTGTCTAGCCTGTGCCTAGCCAGTGTCTAGCCTGTGTCTAGCCTGTGTGTAGCCTGTGTCTAGCCTGTGTCTAGCCTGTGTCCAGCCTGTGTCGAGCCTGTGTCTAGCTAGTGCCTAGCCTGTGCCTAGCCTGTGCCTAGCCTGTGTCTAGCCTGTGCCTTGCCTGTGACTGGCATGTGACTGGCATGTGCATAGCCTGTGCCTAGCCATTGTCTAGCCTGTGCCTTGCCAGAGACTGGCATGTGCATAGCGTGTGCATAGCCAGGGTCTAGCCAGTGCCTAGCCTGTGCCTAACCTGTGCCTAGCCTGTGTCTAGCCTGTGTCTAGCCCGTGCCTTGCCTGTGACTGGCATGTGCATAGCCTGTGCCTAGCCAGTGTCTAGCCTGTGTCTAGCCTGTGCCTTGCCTGAGACTGGCATGTGCAAAGCGTGTGCCTAGCCAGTGTCTAGCCAGTGCCTTGCCTGTGCCTAGCCTGTGCCTAGCCTGTGTCTAGCCTGTGTCTAGCCTGTGCCTTGCCTGTGACTGGCATGTGCATAGCCTGTGCCTAGCCAGTGTCTAGCCTGTGTCTAGCCTGTACCTAGCCTGAGACAGGCATGTGCATAGCGTGTGCCTAGCCAGTGTCTAGCCAGTGCCTAGCCTGTGCATAGTCTGTGGCTAGCCTGTGTCTAGCCTGTGTCTAGCCTGTGCCTTGCCTGTGACTGGCATGTGCATAGCCTGTGCCTAGCCAGTGTCTAGCCTGTGTCTAGCCTGTGCCTTGCCTGAGACAGGCATGTGCATAGCGTGTGCCTAGCCAGTGTCTAGCCAGTGCCTAGCCTGTGCCTAGCCAGTGTATAGCCTTTGTCTAGCCTGTGCATAGCCTGTGTCTAGCCTGGGCCTAGCCAGTGTATAGCCTCTGTCTAGCCTGTGTCTAGTCTGTGTCTAGTCTGTGTCTAGCCGGTGTCTAGCCGGTGTCTATCCCGTGCCTAGCCTGTGACTGGCCTGTGCCTAGCCTGTGCCTAGCTTGTGCGTAGCCTGTGCCTAGCCTGTGCCTAGCCTGTGCCTAGCCTGTGCCTAGCCTGTGCCTAGCCTGTGCCTAGCCTGTGCCTAGCCTGTGGCTAGCCTGTGGCTAGCCTGTGCCTAGCCTATGCCTAGCCTGTGTCTAGCCTGTGTCTAGCCTGTGTCTAGCCTGTGTCTAGCCTGTGTCTAGCCTGTGTGCAGCCTGTGTCTAGCCTGTGTCTAGCCTGTGTCTAGCCTGTGTCTAGCCTGTGTCTAGCCTGTGTCTAGCCTGTATCTAGCTTGTGTCTAGCCTGTGTCTAGCCTGTATCTAGCTTGTGTCTAGCCTGTGTCTAGCCTGTGTCTAGCCTGTGTCTAGCCTGTGTCTAGCCTGTGCCTAGGCAGTGTCTAGCCTGTGTCCAGCCAGTGTATAGCCTGTGTCTAGCCTGTGCCTAGCAAGTTTCTAGCCTGTGTCTAGCCTGTGCTTAGCCAGTGTCTAGCCTGTGTCTAGCCTGTGTCTAGTCTGTGTCTAGTCTGTGTCTAGCCGGTGTCTAGCCGGTGTCTATCCCGTGCCTAGCCTGTGCCTAGCCTGTGACTGGCCTGTGCCTAGCCTGTGCCTAGCTTGTGCCTAGCCTGTGTCTAGCCTGTATCTAGCTTGTGTCTAGCCTGTGTCTAGCCTGTGTCTAGCCTGTGTCTAGCCTGTGTCTAGCCTGTGTCTAGCCTGTATCTAGCTTGTGTCTAGCCTGTGTCTAGCCTGTATCTAGCTTGTGTCTAGCCTGTGTCTAGCCTGTGTCTAGCCTGTGTCTAGCCTCTGTCTAGCCTGTGTCTAGTCTGTGTCTAGTCTGTGTCTAGCCGGTGTCTAGCCGGTGTCTAGCCGGTGTCTATCCCGTGCCTAGCCTGTGACTGGCCTGTGCCTAGCCTGTGCCTAGCTTGTGCGTAGCCTGTGCCTAGCCTGTGCCTAGCCTGTGCCTAGCCTGTGCCTAGCCTGTGCCTAGCCTGTGCCTAGCCTGTGCCTAGCCTGTGGCTAGCCTGTGGCTAGCCTGTGCCTAGCCTATGCCTAGCCTGTGTCTAGCCTGTGTCTAGCCTGTGTCTAGCCTGTGTCTAGTCTGTGCCAAGCCAGTGTCTAGCCTGTGCCTAGCCAGTGTCTAGCCTGTGTCTAGCCTGTGCCTTGCCTGTGACTGGCATGTGCATAGCCTGTGCCTGGCCAATGTCTAGCCTGTGTCTAGCCTGTGCCTTGCCTGAGACTGGCATGTGCACAGCGTATGCCTAGCCAGTGTCTAGCCAGTGCCTAGCCTGTGCCTAGCCAGTTTCTAGCCTTTGTCTAGCCTGTGCATAGCCAGAGTCTAGCATCTGCCTAGCCGGTGTGTAGCCTCTGTCTAGCCTGTGTCTAGTCTGTGTCTAGTCTGTGTCTAGCCGGTGTCTAGCCGGTGTCTATCCCGTGCCTAGCCTGTGCCTAGCCTGTGACTGGCCTGTGCCTAGCCTGTGCCTAGCTTGTGCCTAGCCTGTGCCTAGCCTGTGCCTAGCCTGTGCCTAGCCTGTGCCTAGCCTGTGCCTAGCCTGTGGCTAGCCTGTGGCTAGCCTGTGCCTAGCCTATGCCTAGCCTGTGTCTAGCCTGTGTCTAGCCTGTGTCTAGCCTGTGTCTAGCCTGTGTCTAGCCTGTGTGCAGCCTGTGTCTAGCCTGTGTCTAGCCTGTGTCTAGCCTGTGTCTAGCCTGTGTCTAGCCTGTATCTAGCTTGTGTCTAGCCTGTGTCTAGCCTGTGTCTAGCCTGTGTCTAGCCTGTGTCTAGCCTGTGTCTAGCCTGTGTCTAGCCTGTGCCTAGGCAGTGTCTAGCCTGTGTCCAGCCAGTGTCTAGCCTGTGTCTAGCCTGTGCCTAGCAAGTTTCTAGCCTGTGTCTAGCCTGTGCTTAGCCAGTGTCTAGTCTGTGCCTAGCCAGTGTCTAGCCTGTGCCTAGCCAGTGTCTAGCTTGTGTCTAGCCTGTGCCTTGCCTGTGACTGGCATGTGCATAGCCTGTGCCTGGCCAATGTCTAGCCTGTGTCTAGCCTGTGCCTTGCCTGAGACTGGCATGTGCACAGCGTATGCCTAGCCAGTGTCTAGCCAGTGCCTAGCCTGTGCCTAGCCAGTTTCTAGCGTTTGTCTAGCCTGTGCATAGCCAGAGTCTAGCATGTGCCTAGCCGGTGTGTAGCCTCTGTCTAGCCTGTGTCTAGTCTGTGTCTTGACGGTGTCTAGCCGGTGTCTAGCATGTGTCTAGCCTATGTCTAGCCTGTGTCTAGCCTTTGTCTAGCCTGTGTCTAGCCTGTGTCTAGCCGGTGTCTAGCATGTGTCTAGCCTATGTCTAGCCTGTGTCTAGCCTTTGCCTTGCCTGTGTCTAGCCTGTGTCTAGCCTGTGTCTAGCTTGTGCCTAGCCTGTGTCTAGCCAGTGCCTAGCCTGTACCTAGCCAGTACCTAGCCTGTACCTAGCCAGTGCCTAGCCTGTTCATAGCCATTGTCTAGCCTGTTCATAGCCATTGTCTAGCCTGTTCATAGCCAGTGTCTAGCCTGTGCCTAGCCAGTGTCTAGCCTGTGCCCAGCCTGTGTCTAGCCTGTGTCTAGCCTCTGTCTAGCCTTTGTCTAGCCTGTGTCAAGTATGTGCCTAGCCTCTACCTAGCCTGTACCTAGCCAGTGCATAGCCTGTGCCTAGCCAGTGTCTAGCCTGTGCCTAGCCAGTGTCTAGCCTGTGCCTAGCCAGTGTCTAGCCTGTGCCCAGCCTGTGTCTAGCCTGTGCCTAGCCAGTTTGTAGACTGTGCTTAGCCAGTGTCTAGTCTGTGCCAAGCCAGTGTCTAGCCTGTTTCTAGCCAGTGTCTAGCCTGTGTCTAGCCTGTGCCTACCCAGTTTGTAGACTGAGCTTAGCCAGTGTCTAGTCTGTGCCAAGCCAGTGTCTAGCCTGTGTCTAGCCTGTGTCTAGTCTGTGTCTTGACGGTGTCTAGCCGGTGTCTAGCCTGTGACTAGCCTGTGTTTAGCCTGTGTCTAGCCTTTGTCTAGCCTGTGTCTAGCCTTTGTCTAGCCTGTGTCTAGCCTGTGTCTAGCCTGTGTCTAGCCTGTGTCTAGCCTTTGTCTAGCCTGTGTCAAGTATGTGCCTAGCCTGTACCTAGCCAGTGCCTAGCCTGTACCTAGCCAGTACCTAGCCTGTACCTAGCCAGTGCCTAGCCTGTTCATAGCCATTGTCTAGCCTGTTCATAGCCATTGTTTAGCCTGTTCATAGCCATTGTCTAGCCTGTGCCTAGCCAGTGTCTAGCCTGTGCCTAGCCAGTGTCTAGCCTGTGTCTAGCCTGTGTCTAGCCTTTGTCTAGCCTGTGTCAAAAATGTGCCTAGCCTCTACCTAGCCTGTACCTTCCCAGTGCCTAGCCTGTACCTAGCCAGTACCTAGCCTGTACCTAGCCAGTGCCTAGCCCGTTCATAGCCATTGTCTAGCCTGTTCATAGCCATTGTCTAGCCTGTTCATAGCAATTTTCTAG
Source organism: Zaprionus gabonicus (assembly GCA_018903695.1). NCBI lineage: Eukaryota > Metazoa > Arthropoda > Insecta > Diptera > Drosophilidae > Zaprionus > Zaprionus gabonicus. Next base: position 28,759 of record JAEIFO010001488.1, on the reverse strand, counting down.
CCTGTGCCTAGCCAGTGTCTAGCCTGTGCCTAGCCAGTGTCTAGCCTGTGTCTAGCCTGTGTCTAGCCTGCGTCTATCCTGTGTCTAGCCTGTGTCTAGCTTGTGTCTAGCCTGTGTCTAGCCTGTGTCTAGCCAGTGCATAGCCTGTGCCTAGCCAGTGTCTAGCCTGTGCCTAGCCAGTGTCTAGCCTGTGCCCAGCCTGTGTCTAGCCTGTGCCTAGCCAGTTTGTAGACTGTGCTTAGCCAGTGTCTAGTCTGTGCCAAGCCAGTGTCTAGCCTGTTTCTAGCCAGTGTCTAGCCTGTGTCTAGCCTGTGCCTACCCAGTTTGTAGACTGAGGTTAGCCAGTGTCTAGTCTGTGCCAAGCCAGTGTCTAGCCTGTGTATAGCCTGTGTCTAGTCTGTGTCTTGACGGTGTCTAGCCGGTGTCTAGCCTGTGACTAGCCTGTGTTTAGCCTGTGTCTAGCCTTTGTCTAGCCTGTGTCTAGCCTGTGTCTAGCCTGTGTCTAGCCTGTGTCTAGCCTTTGTCTAGCCTGTGTCAAGTATGTGCCTAGCCTCTGCCTAGCCTGTACCTAGCCAGTGCCCAGCCTGTACCTAGCCAGTACCTAGCCTGTACCTAGCCAGTGCCTAGCCCGTTCATAGCCATTGTCTAGCCTGTTCATAGCCATTGTCTAGCCTCTTCATAGCAATTGTCTAGCCTGTGCCTAGCCAGTGTCTAGCCTGTGCCTAGCCAGTGTCTAGCCTGTGTCTAGCCTGTGTCTAGCCTGTGTCTATCCTGTGTCTAGCCTGTGTCTAGCTTGTGTCTAGCCTTTGTCTAGCCTGTGTCAAGTATGTGCCTAGCCTCTACCTAGCCTGTACCTACCCAGTGCCTAGCCTCTACCTAGCCTGTACCTACCCAGTGCCTAGCCTGTACCTAGCCAGTACCTAGCCTGTACCTTGCCAGTGCCTAGCCCGTTCATAGCCATTGTCTAGCCTGTTCATAGCCATTGTCTAGCCTGTTCATAGCAATTGTCTAGCCTGTGTCTAGCCTGTGTCTAGCCTGTGCCTAGCCAGTGTCGAGCCTGTGCCCAGCCAGTGTCTAGCCTGTGTCTAGCCTGTGCCTAGCCAGTGTCTAGCCTGTGCCTTGCCTGTGACTGGCATGTGACTGGCATGTGCATAGCCTGTGTCTAGCCTGTGCCTTGCCTGTGACTGGCATGTGACTGGCATGTGCATAGCGTGTGCCTAGCCAGTGTCTAGCCTGTGTCTAGCCTGTGCCTTGCCTGTGCCTTGCCTGTGACTGGCATGTGCATAGCCTGTGCCTAGCCAGTGTCTAGCCTGTGCCTAGCCAGTGTCTAGCCTGTGTCTAGCCAGTGTCTAGCCTGTGTCTAGCCTGTGTCTAGCCTGTGTCTAGCCTGTGTCTAGCCTGTGTCTAGCCTGTGTCTAGCCTGTGTCTAGCTTGTGTCTAGCCTGTGTCTAGCCTGTGTCTAGCCTGTGCCTAGCCAGTGTCGAGCCTGTGCCCAGCCAGTGTCTAGCCTGTGTCTAGCCTGTGCCTAGCCAGTGTCTAGCCTGTGCCTTGCCTGTGACTGGCATGTGACTGGCATGTGCATAGCCTGTGTCTAGCCTGTGCCTTGCCTGTGACTGGCATGTGACTGGCATGTGCATAGCCTGTGTCTAGCCTGTGCCTTGCTTGTGACTGGCATGTGACTGGCATGTGCATAGCGTGTGCCTAGCCAGTTTCTAGCCTGTGTCTAGCCTGTGCCTTGCCAGAGACTGGCATGTGCATAGCGTGTGCCTAGCCAGTGTCTAGCTAGTGCCTAGCCTGTGCCTAGCCTGTGCCTAGCCTGTGCGTAGCCTGTGCCTAGCCTGTGTCTAGCCTGTGCCTTGCCTGTGACTGGCATGTGACTGGCATGTGCATAGCCTGTGCCTAGCCAGTGTCTAGCCTGTGTCTAGCCTGTGCCTTGCCTGAGACAGGCATGTGCATAGCGTGTGCCTAGCCAGTGTCTAGCCAGTGCCTAGCCTGTGCCTAGCCTGTGCCTAGCCTGTGCCTAGCCTGTGTCTAGCCTGTGTCTAGCCTGTGCCTTGCCTGTGACTGGCATGTGCATAGCCTGTGCCTAGCCAGTGTCTAGCCTGTGTCTAGCCTGTGCCTTGCCTGAGACAGGCATGTGCATAGCGTGTGCCTAGCCAGTGTCTAGCCAGTGCCTAGCCTGTGCTTAACCAGTGTATAGCCTTTGTCTAGCCTGTGCATAGCCTGTGTCTAGCCTGTGCCTAGCCAGTGTATAGCCTCTGTCTAGCCTGTGTCTAGTCTGTGTCTAGCCGGTGTCTAGCCTGTGCCTAGCCTGTGTCTAGCCTGTGAGTTGCCTGTGCCTAGCCTGTGCCTAGCTTGTGCCTAGCCTGTGCCTAGCCTGTGCCTAGCCTGTGCCTAGCCTGTGCCTAGCCTGTGCCTAGCCTGTGCCTAGCCTGTGCCTAGCCTGTGCCTAGCCTGTGCCTAGCCTGTGCCTAGCCTGTGCCTAGCCTATGCCTAGCCTGTGTCTAGCCTGTGTCTAGCCTGTGTCTAGCCTGTGTCTAGCCTGTGTCCAGCCTGTGTCTAGCCCGTGTCTAGCCTGTGTTTAGCTTGTGTCTAGCCTGTGTCTAGCCTGTGTCTAGCCTGTGTCTAGCCTGTGTCTAGCCTGTGTCTAGCCTGTGTCTAGCCTGTGCCTTGCCTGTGACTGGCATGTGACTGGCATGTGCATAGCGTGTGCCTAGCCAGTGTCTAGCCTGTGTCTAGCCTGTGCCTTGCCAGAGACTGGCATGTTCATAGCGTGTGCCTAGCCAGTGTCTAGCTAGTGCCTAGCCTGTGCCTAGCCTGTGCCTAGCCTGTGTCTAGCCTGTGCCTTGCCTGTGACTGGCATGTGACTGGCATGTGCATAGCCTGTGCCTAGCCAGTGTCTAGCCTGTGTCTAGCCTGTGCCTTGCCTGAGACAGGCATGTGCATAGCGTGTGCCTAGCCAGTGTCTAGCCAGTGCCTAGCCTGTGCCTAGCCTGTGCCTAGCCTGTGTCTAGCCTGTGTCTAGCCTGTGCCTTGCCTGTGACTGGCATGTGCATAGCCTGTGCCTAGCCAGTGTCTAGCCTGTGTCTAGCCTGTGCCTTGCCTGAGACAGGCATGTGCATAGCGTGTGCCTAGCCAGTGTCTAGCCAGTGCCTAGCCTGTGCTTAGCCAGTGTATAGCCTTTGTCTAGCCTGTGCATAGGCTGTGTCTAGCCTGTGCCTAGCCAGTGTATAGCCTCTGTCTAGCCTGTGTCTAGTCTGTGTCTAGCCGGTGTCTAGCCTGTGCCTAGCCTGTGTCTAGCCTGTGACTTGCCTGTGCCTAGCCTGTGCCTAGCTTGTGCTTAGCCTGTGCCTAGCCTGTGCCTAGCCTGTGCCTAGCCTGTGCCTAGCCTGTGCCTAGCCTGTGCCTAGCCTGTGCCTAGCCTGTGCCTAGCCTGTGCCTAGCCTGTGCCTAGCCTATGCCTAGCCTGTGTCTAGCCTGTGTCTAGCCTGTGTCTAGCCTGTGTCTAGCCTGTGTCCAGCCTGTGTCCAGCCTGTGTCTAGCCCGTGTCTAGCCTGTGTTTAGCTTGTGTCTAGCCTGTGTCTAGCCTGTGTCTAGCCTGTGTCTAGCCTGTGTCTAGCCTGTGTCTAGCCTGTGTCTAGCCTGTGTCTAGCCTGTGTCTAGCCTGTGTCTAGCCTGTGTCTAGCCTGTGTCTAGCCTGTGTCTAGCCTGTGTCTAGCCTGTGCCTAGCCAGTGTATAGCCTCTGTCTAGCCTGTGTCTAGTCTGTGTCTAGCCGGTGTCTAGCCTGTGCCTAGCCTGTGTCTAGCCTGTGACTTGCCTGTGCCTAGCCTGTGCCTAGCTTGTGCCTAGCCTGTGCCTAGCCTGTGCCTAGCCTGTGCCTAGCCTGTGCCTAGCCTGTGCCTAGCCTGTGCCTAGCCTGTGCCTAGCCTGTGCCTAGCCTGTGCCTAGCCTGTGCCTAGCCTGTGCCTAGCCTGTGCCTAGCCTGTGCCTAGCCTATGCCTAGCCTGTGTCTAGCCTGTGTCTAGCCTGTGTCTAGCCTGTGTCCAGCCTGTGTCCAGCCTGTGTCTAGCCCGTGTCTAGCCTGTGTTTAGCTTGTGTCTAGCCTGTGTCTAGCCTGTGTCTAGCCTGTGTCTAGCCTGTGTCTAGCCTGTGTCTAGCCTGTGTCTAGCCTGTGTCTAGCCTGTGTCTAGCCTGTGTCTAGCCTGTGTCTAGCCTGTGTCTAGCATGTGTCTAGCCTGTGTCAAGCCTGTGTCTAGCCTGTGTCTAGCTTGTGTCTAGCCTGTGTCTAGCCTGTGCCTAGCCAGTGTGTAGCCAGTGACTAGAATGTGCCTAGCCTGTGCCTAGCCTGTGTCTAGCCTGTGCATTGCCTGAGACAGGCATGTGCATAGCCTATGCCTAGCCAGTGTCTAGCCTGTGTCTAGCCTGTGTCTAGCCTGTGTCTAGCCTGTGTCTAGCCTGTGTCTAGCCTGTGTCTAGCCTGTGTCTAGCCTGTGTCTAGCCTGTGTCTAGCCTGTGTCTAGCCTGTGTCTAGCCTGTGTCTAGCCTGTGTCTAGCCTGTGTCTAGCCTGTGTCCAGCCTGTGTCTAGCCCGTGTCTAGCCTGTGTTTAGCTTGTGTCTAGCCTGTGTCTAGCCTGTGTCTAGCCTGTGTCTAGCCTGTGTCTAGCCTGTGTCTAGCCTGTGTCTAGCCTGTGTCTAGCCTGTGTCTAGCCTGTGTCTAGCCTGTGTCTAGCCTGTGTCTAGCCTGTGTCTAGCATGTGTCTAGCCTGTGTCAAGCCTGTGTCTAGCCTGTGTCTAACCTGTGCCTAGCCAGTGTGTAGCCAGTGCCTAGAATGTGCCTAGCCTGTGCCTAGCCTGTGTCTAGCCTATGCATTGCCTGAGACAGGCATGTGCATAGCGTATGCCTAGCCAGTGTCTAGCCTGTGTCTAGCCTGTGTCTAGCCTGTGTCTAGCCTGTGTCTAGCCTGTGTCTAGCCTGTGTCTAGCCTGTGTCTAGCCTGTGTCTAGCCTGTGTCTAGCCTGTGTCTAGCCTGTGTCTAGCCTGTGTCTAGCCTGATTCTAGCTTGTGTCTAGCCTGTGTCTAGCCTGTGTCTAGCCTGTGTCTAGCCTGTGCCTAGCCTGTGTCTAGCCTGTGTCTAGCCTGTGTCTAGCCTGTGTCTAGCCTGTGTCTAGCCTGTGTCTAGCCTGTGTCTAGCCTGTGTCTAGCCTGTGTCTAGCCTGTGTCTAGCCTGTGTCTAGCCTGTGTCTAGCCTGTGTCTAGCCTGTGCCTAGCCAGTGTCTAGCCTGTGCCCATCCAGTGTCTAGCCAGTGTCTAGCCTGTGCCTAGCCAGTTTCTAGCCTGTGTCTAGCCTGTGCTTAGACAGTGTCTAGTCTGTGCCAAGCCTGTGTCTAGCCTGTGCCTAGCCAGTGTCTAGCCTATGTCTAGCCTGTGCCTTGCCTGTGACTGGCATGTGCATAGCCTGTGCCTAGCCAGTGTCTAGCCTGTGTCTAGCCTGTGGCTTGCCTGAGACTGGCATGTGCACAGCGTATGCCTAGCCAGTGTCTAGCCAGTGCCTAGCCTGTGCCTAGCCAGTTTCTAGCCTTTGTCTAGCCTGTGCATAGCCAGAGTCTAGCATGTGCCTAGGCAGTGTGTAGCCTCTGTCTAGCCTGTGTCTAGTCTGTGTCTTGACGGTGTCTATCCGGTGTCTAGCCTGTGTCTAGCCTGTGTCTAGCCTGTGTCTAGCCTGTGTCTAGCCTGTGTCTAGCCTTTGTCTAGCCTGTGTCAAGTATGTGCCTAGCCTCTGCCTAGCCTGTACCTAGCCAGTACCTAGCCTGTACCTAGCCAGTGCCTAGCCTGTTCATAGCCATTGTCTAGCCTGTTTATAGCCATTGTCTAGCCTGCGCCTAGCCAGTGTCTAGCCTGTGCCTAGCCAGCGTCTAGCCTGTGCCCAGCCTGTGTCTAGCCTGTGTCTAGCCTGTGCCTAGCCAGTTTGTAGACTGTGCTTAGCCAGTGTCTAGCATGTGTCTAGCCTGTGTCTAGCCTGTGTCTAGCCTGTGTCTAGCCTGTGTCTAGCCTGTGTCTAGCCTGTGCCTAGCCTGTGTCTAGCCTGTGCCTAGCCAGTGTCTAGCCTGTGCCCAGCCAGTGTCTAGCCTGTGTCTAGCCTGTGTTTAGCCTGTGTCTAGCCTGTGTCTAGCCTGTGTCTAGCCTGTGTCTAGCCTGTATCTAGCCTGTGTCTAGCCTGTGTCTAGCCTGTGTCTAGCCGGTGTCTAGCCTGTGTCTAGCCTGTGTCTAGCCTGTGTCTAGCCTGTGTCTAGCCTGTGCCTAGCCTGTGTCTAGCCTGTGCCTAGCCAGTGTCTAGCCTGTGCCTAGCCAGTGTCTAGCCTGTGTCTAGCCTGTGTTTAGCCTGTGTCTAGCCTGTGTCTAGCCTGTGTCTAGCCTGTGTCTAGCCTGTGTCTAGCCTGTGTCTAGCATGTGTCTAGCCTGTGTCTAGCCTGTGTCTAGCCTGTGTCTAGCCTGTGTCTAGCCTGTGTCTAGCCTGTGCCTAGCCAGTTTCTAGCCTGTGCCTAGCCTGTGCCTAGCCTGTGTCTAGCCTGTGTCTAGCCTGTGTCTAGCCTGTGTCTAGCCTGTGTCTAGCCTGTGTCTAGCCTGTGTCTAGCATGTGTCTAGCCTGTGTCTAGCCTGTGTCTAGCCTGTGTCTAGCCTGTGTCTAGCCTGTGCCTAGCCAGTTTCTAGCCTGTGTCTAGCCTGTGCCTAGCCAGTGTCTAGCCTGTGCCTAGCCAGTGTCTAGCCTGTGCCTAGCCAGTGTCTAGCCTGTGCCTAGCCAGTGTCTAGCCTGTGCCTAGCCACTGTCTAGTCTGTGCCAAGCCAGTGTCTAGCCTGTGCCTAGCCAGTGTCTAGCCTGTGTCTAGCCTGTGCCTTGCCTGTGCCTTGCCTGTGACTGGCATGTGCATAGCCTGTGCCTAGCCAGTGTCTAGCCGGTGTCTAGCCTGTGCCTTGCCTAAAACTGGCATGTGCATAGCGTATGCCTAGCCAGTATATAGCCAGTGCCCAGCCTGTGCCTATCCAGTGTCTAGCCTTTGTCTAGCCTGTGCATAGTCAGAGTCTAGCCTGTGCCTAGCCAGTGTGTAGCCTCTGTCTAGCCTGTGTCTAGTCTGTGTCTAGCCTGTGTCTAGCCTTTGTCTAGCCTGTGTCTAGCCTTTGTCAAGTATGTGCCTAGCCTCTGCCTAGCCTGTACCTAGCCAGTGCCTAGCCTCTACCTAGCCATTACCTAGCCTGTTCCTAGCCAGTGCCTAGCCTGTTTATAGCCATTGCCTAGCCTGTTCATAGCCATTGTCTAGCCTTTGCCTAGCCAGTGTCTAGCCTGTGCCTAGCCAGTGTCTAGCCTGTGCCCAGCCTGTTTCTAGCCTGTGTCTAGCCTGTGCCTAGCCAGTGTCTAGCCTGTGCCTAGCCTGTGTCAAGCCTGTGTCTAGCCTGTGTCTAGCCTGTGTATAGCCAGTGTCTAGCCTGTGCCCAGCCAGTGTCTACCCTGTGTCTAGCCTGTGCCTAGCCAGTTTCTAGCCTGTGTCTAGCCTGTGTCTAGCCTGTGTCTAGCCTGTGTCTTGCCTGTGTCTAGCCTGTGTCTAGCATGTGCCTAGCCTCTGCCTAGCCTGTACCTAGCCAGTGCCTAGCCTCTGCCTAGCCTGTGTCTAGCCTGTGCTTAGCCAGTGTCTAGCCTGTGCCTAGCCAGTGTCTAGCCTGTGCCCAGCCTGTTTCTAGCCTGTGTCTAGCCTGTGCCTAGCCAGTGTCTAGCCTGTGCCTAGCCTGTGTCAAGCCTGTGTCTAGCCTGTGTCTAGCCTGTGTATAGCCAGTGTCTAGCCTGTGCCCAGCCAGTGTCTACCCTGTGTCTAGCCTGTGCCTAGCCAGTTTCTAGCCTGTGTCTAGCCTGTGTCTAGCCTGTGTCTAGCCGGTGTCTAGCCTGTGTCTAGCCTGTGTCTAGCCTGTGTCTAGCCTGTGTCTAGCCTGTGCCTAGCCTGTGTCTAGCCTGTGCCTAGCCAGTGTCTAGCCTGTGCTTAGCCAGTGTCTAGTCTGTGCCAAGACAGTTTCTAGCCTGTGTCTAGTCTGTTTCTAGCCTGTGACTAGCCTGTGTCTAGACTGTGTCTAGCCTGTCTCTAGCTTGTGTTTAGCCTGTGTCTAGCCTGTGTCTAGCCTGTGTCTAGCCTGTGTCTAGCCTGTGTCAAGCCTGTGTCTAGCCTGTGTCTAGCCTGTGTATAGCCAGTGTCTAGCCTGTGCCCAGCCAGTGTCTACCCTGTGTCTAGCCTGTGCCTAGCCAGTTTCTAGCCTGTGTCTAGCCTGTGTCTAGCCTGTGTCTAGCCTGTGTCTTGCCTGTGTCTAGCCTGTGTCTAGCATGTGCCTAGCCTCTGCCTAGCCTGTACCTAGCCAGTGCCTAGCCTCTGCCTTGCCTGTGCCCAGCCATTGTCTAGCCTGTGCCTAGCCAGTTTCTAGCCTGTGCTTAGACAGTGTCTAGTCTGTGCCAAGCCAGTGTCTAGCCTGTGCCTAGCCAGTGTCTAGCCTATGTCTAGCCTGTGCCTTGCCTGTGACTGGCATGTGCATAGCCTGTGCCTAGCCAGTGTCTAGCCTGTGTCTAGCCTGTGGCTTGCCTGAGACTGGCATGTGCACAGCGTATGCCTAGCCAGTGTCTAGCCAGTGCCTAGCCTGTTCCTAGCCAGTTTCTAGCCTTTGTCTAGCCTGTGCATAGCCAGAGTCTAGCATGTGCCTAGCCAGTGTGTAGCCTCTGTCTAGCCTGTGTCTAGCCTGTGTCTAGCCTGTGTCTAGCCTGTGTCTAGCCTGTGTCTAGCCTTTGTCTAGCCTTTGTCTAGCCTGTGTCAAGTATGTGCCTAGCCTCTGCCTAGCCTGTACCTAGCCAGTGCCTAGCCTGTACCTAGCCAGTACCTAGCCTGTACCTAGCCAGTGCCTACCCTGTTCAAAGCCAGTGTCTAGCCTCTTCATAGCCATTGTCTAGCCTGTGCCTAGCCAGTGTCTAGCCTGTGCCTAGCCAGTGTCTAGCCTGTGCCCAGCCTGTATCTAGCCTGTGTCTAGCTTGTGCCTAGCCAGTTTGTAGACTGTGCTTAGCCAGTGTCTAGTCTGTGTCAAGCCAGTGTCTAGCCTGTTTCTAGCCTGTGTCTAGCCTGTGTCTAGCCTCTGTCTAGCTTGTGTCTAGCCTGTGTCTAGTCTGTGTCAAGCATGTGTCTAGCCTATGTCTAACCTGTGCCTAGCCAGTTTCTAGCCTGTGTCTAGCCTGTGCTTAGCCAGTGTCTAGTCTGTGCCAAGCACGTGTCTAGCCTGTGTCTACGCTGTGTCAAGCCTGTATCTAGCCTGTTTCAAGCCTGTGTCTAGCCTGTGTCTAGCCTGTGTCTAGCCTGTGTCTAGCCTGTGTCTAGCCTGTGTCTAGCCTGTGTCTAGCCTGTGTCTAGCCTGTGTCTAGCCTGTGCCTAGCCTGTGTCTAGCCTGTGCCTAGCCAGTGTCTAGCCTGTGCCCAGCCAGTGTCTAGCCTGTGTCTAGCCTGTGTTTAGCCTGTGTCTAGCCTGTGTCTAGCCTGTGTCTAGCCTGTGTCTAGCCTGTGTCTAGCCTGTGTCTAGCATGTGTCTAGCCTGTGTCTAGCCTGTGTCTAGCCTGTGTCTAGCCTGTGCCTAGCCAGTTTCTAGCCTGTGTCTAGCCTGTGCCTAGCCAGTTTCTAGCCTGTGTCTAGCCTGTGCTTAGCCAGTGTCTAGTCTGTGCCAAGCCAGTGTCTAGCCTGTGCCTTGCCTGTGACTGGCATGTGCATAGCCTGTACCTAGCCAGTGTCTAGCCTGTGCCTAGCCTGTGCCTAGCCAGTGTCTAGCCTTTGTCTAGCCTGTGCATAGCCTGTGTCTAGCCTGTGCCTAGCCAGTGTATAGCCTCTGTCTAGCCTGTGTCTAGTCTGTGTCTAGCCGGTGTCTATCCTGTGCCTAGCCTGTGCTTAGCCTGTGACTGGCCTGTGCATAGCCTGTGCCTAGCTTGTGCCTAGCCTGTGCCTAGCCTGTGTTTAGCCAGTGTCTAGTCTGTGCCAAGCCAGTGTCTAGCCTGTGCCTAGCCAGTGTCTAGCCTGTGTCTAGCCTGTGCCTTGCCTGTGACTGGCATGTGCATAGCCTGTGCCTAGCCAGTGTCTAGCCTGTGTCTAGCCTGTGCCTTGCCTAAAACTGGCATGTGCATAGCGTATGCCTAGCCAGTATCTAGCCAGTGCCCTGCCTGTGCCTATCCAGTGTCTAGCCTTTGTCTAGCCTGTGCATAGCCAGAGTCTAGCCTGTGCCTAGCCAGTGTGTAGCCTCTGTCTAGCCTGTGTCTAGTCTGTGTCTAGCCTGTGTCTAGCCTTTGTCTACCCTGTGTCTAGCCTGTGTCAAGTATGTGCCTAGCCTCTGCCTGGTCTGTACCTAGCCAGTGCCTAGCCTCTACCTAGCCAGTACCTAGCCTCTACCTAGCCAGTACCTAGCCTGTTCATAGCCATTGTCTAGCCTGTTCATAGCCATTGTCTAGCCTTTGCCTAGCCAGTGTCTAGCCTGTGCCTAGCCAGTGTCTAGCCTGTGCCCAGCCTGTGTCTAGCCTGTGTCTAGCCTGTGCCTAGCCAGTTTGTAGACTGTGCTTAGCCAGTGTCTAGTCTGTGCCAAGACAGTTTCTAGCCTGTGTCTAGCCTGTGTCTAGTCTGTTTCTAGCCTGTGTCTAGCCTGTGTCTAGACTGTGTCTAGCCTGTCTCTAGCTTGTGTCTAGCCTGTGTCTAGCCTGTGTCAAGCATGTGTCTAGCCAGTGTCTAGCCTGTGCCCAGCCAGTGTCTAGCCTGTGTCTAGCCTGTGCCTAGCCAGTTTCTAGCCTGTGTCTAGCCTGTGTCTAGCCTGTGTCTAGCCAGTGTCTAGCCTGTGCCCAGCCAGTGTCTAGCCTGTTTCTAGCCTGTGCCTAGCCAGTTTCTAGCCTGTGTCTAGCCTGTGTCTAGCCTGTGTCTAGCCTGTGTCTAGCATGTGCCTAGCCTCTGCCTAGCCTGTACCTAGCCAGTGCCTAGCCTCTGCCTAGCCTGTGCCCAGCCAGTGTCTAGCCTGTGTCTAGCCTGTGCCTAGCCAGTTTCTAGCCTGTGTCTAGCCTGTGCTTAGCCAGTGTCTAGCCTGTGTCTAGCCTGTGTCTAGCCTGTGCCTAACCAGTGTCTAGCCTGTGCCAAGACAGTTTCTAGCCTGTGTCTAGCCTGTGTCTAGTCTGTTTCTAGCCTGTGTCTAGCCTGTGTCTAGACTGTGTCTAGCCTGTCTCTAGCTTGTGTCTAGCCTGTGTCTAGTCTGTGTCAAGCATGTGTCTAGCCTGTGTCTAGCCTGTGCCTAGCCAGTTTCTAACCTGTGTCTAGCCTGTGCTTAGCCAGTGTCTAGTCTGTGCCAAGCACGTGTCTAGCCTGTGTCTACCCTGTGTCTAGCCTGTATCTAGCCTGTTTCAAGCCTGTGTCTAGCCTGTGTCTAGCCTGTGTCTAGCCTGTGTCTAGCCTGTGTCTAGCCTGTGTCTAGCCTGTGTCTAGCCTGTGTCTAGCCTGTGTCTAGCCTGTGTCTAGCCTGTGCCTAGCCAGTGTCTAGCCTGTGCCCAGCCAGTGTCTAGCCTGTGTCTAGCCTGTGTTTAGCCTGTGTCTAGCCTGTGTCTAGCCTGTGTCTAGCCTGTGTCTAGCCTGTGCCTAGCCAGTTTCTAGCCTGTGTCTAGCCTGTGCCTAGCCAGTTTCTATCCTTTGTCTAGCCTGTGCTTAGCCAGTGTCTAGTCTGTGCCAAGCCAGTGTCTAGCCTGTGCCTTGCCTGTGACTGGCATGTGCATAGCCTGTACCTAGCCAGTGTCTAGCCTGTGCCTAGCCTGTGCCTAGCCAGTGTCTAGCCTTTGTCTAGCCTGTGCATAGCCTGTTTCTAGCCTGTGCCTAGCCAGTGTATAGCCTCTGTCTAGCCTGTGTCTAGTCTGTGTCCAGCCGGTGTCTAGCCGGTGTCTATCCTGTGCCTAGCCTGTGCCTAGCCTGTGTTTAGCCAGTGTCTAGTCTGTGCCAAGCCAGTGTCTAGCCTGTGCCTAGCCAGTGTCTAGCCTGTGTCTAGCCTGTGCCTTGCCTGTGAATGGCATGTGCATAGCCTGTGCCTAGCCAGTGTCTAGCCTGTGTCTAGCCTGTGCCTTGCCTAAAACTGGCATGTGCATAGCGTATGCCTAGCCAGTATCTAGCCATTGCCCTGCCTGTGCCTATCCAGTGTCTAGCCTTTGTCTAGCCTGTGCATAGCCAGAGTCTAGCCTGTGCCTAGCCAGTGTGTAGCCTCTGTCAAGCCGGTGTCTAGTCTGTGTCTAGCCTGTGTCTAGCCTTTGTCTAGCCTGTGTCTAGCCTGTGTCAAGTATGTGCCTAGCCTCTGCCTAGTCTGTACCTAGCCAGTGCCTAGCCTCTACCTAGCCAGTACCTAGCCTCTACCTAGCCAGTACCTAGCCTGTTCATAGCTATTGTCTAGCCTGTTCATAGCCATTGTCTAGCCTTTGCCTAGCCAGTGTCTAGCATGTGCCTAGCCAGTGTCTAGCCTGTGCCCAGCCTGTGTCTAGCCTGTGTCTAGCCTGTGTCTAGCCTGTGCCTAGCCAGTTTGTAGACTGTGCTTAGCCAGTGTCTAGTCTGTGCCAAGACAGTTTCTAGCCTGTGTCTAGCCTGTGTCTAGTCTGTTTCTAGCCTGTGTCTAGCCTGTGTCTAGACTGTGTCTAGCCTGTCTCTAGCTTGTGTCTAGCCTGTGTTTAGCCTGTGTCTAGCCTGTGTCTAGCCTGTGTCTAGCCTGTGTCTAGCCAGTGTCTAGCCTGTGCCCAGCCAGTGTCTAGCCTGTGCCTAGCAAGTTTCTAGCCTGTGTCTAGCCTGTGTCTAGCCTGTGTCTAGCCTGTGTCTAGCCTGTGTCTAGCCTGTGTCTAGCATGTGCCTAGCCTCTGCCTAGCCTGTACCTAGCCAGTGCCTAGCCTCTGCCTAGCCTGTACCCAGCCAGTGTCTAGCCTGTGTCTAGCCTGTGCCCAGCCAGTTTCTAGCCTGTGTCTAGCCTGTGCTTAGTCAGTGTCTAGCCTGTGTCTAGCCTGTGTCTAGCCTGTGTCTAGCCTGTGCCTAGCCAGTGTCTAGCCTGTGCCCAGCCAGTGTCTAGCCTGTGTCTAGCCTGTGCCTAGCCAGTTTCTAGCCTGTGTCTAGCCTGTGTCTAGCCTGTGTCTAGCCCGTGTCTAGCCTGTGTCTTGCCTGTGTCTAGCCTGTGTCTAGCCTGTGTCTAGCATGTGCCTAGCCTCTGCCTAGCCTGTACCTAGCCAGTGCCTAGCCTCTGCCTAGCCTGTGCCCAGCCAGTGTTTAGCCTGTGCCTAGCCTCTGCCTAGCCTGTACCTAGCCAGTGCCTAGCCTCTGCCTAGCCTGTGTCTAGCCAGTGTCTAGCCTGTGTCTAGCCTGTGCCTAGCCAGTTTCTAGCCTGTGTCTAGCCTGTGCCTAGCCATTGTCTAGCCTGTGTCTAGCCTGGGCCTTGCCTGAGACTGGCATGTGCATAGCGTGTGCCTAGCCAGTGTCTAGCCTGTGTCTAGCCTGTGCCTTGCCAGAGACTGGCATGTGCAGAGCGTGTGCCTAGCCAGTGTCTTGCCAGTGCCTAGCCTGTGCCTAGCCTGTGCCTAGCCTGTGCCTAGCCTGTGCCTAGCCTGTGCCTAGCGTGTGCCTTGCCTGTGACTGGCATGTGCATAGCCTGTGCCTAGCAAGTGTCTAGCCTGTGACTGGCCTGTGCCTTGCCTGAGACTGGCATGTGCATAGCGTGTGCCTAGCCAGTGTCTAGCCAGTGCCTAGCCTGTGCCTAGCCTGTGCCTAGCCTGTGTCTAGCCTGTGTCTAGCCTGTGCCTTGCCTGTGACTGGCATGTGCATAGCCTGTGCCTAGCCAGTGTCTAGCCTGTGTCTAGCCTGTGCCTTGCCTGAGACAGGCATGTGCATAGCGTGTGCCTAGCCAGTGTCTAGCCAGTGCCTAGCCTGTGCCTAGCCTGTGCCTAGCCTGTGTCTAGCCTGTGTCTAGCCTGTGCCTTGCCTGAGACTGGCATGTGCATAGCGTGTGCCTAGCCAGTGTCTAGCCAGTGCCTAGCCTGTGCCTAGCCAGTGTATAGCCTTTGTCTAGCCTGTGCATAGCCTGTGTCTAGCCTGTACCTAGCCAGTGTATAGCCTCTGTCTAGCCTGTGTCTAGCCTGTGTCTAGCCTGTGCCTAGCCAGTTTCTAGCCTGTGTCTAGCCTGTGTCTAGCCAGTGTCTAGCCTGTGCCTTGCCTGTGACTGGCATGTGCATAGCCTGTACCTAGCCAGTGTCTAGCCTGTGCCTAGCCAGTGTCTAGCCTTTGTCTAGCCTGTGCATAGCCTGTGTCTAGCATGTGCCTAGCCAGTGTATAGCCTCTGGCCAGCCTGTGTCTAGTCTGAGTCTAGCCGGTGTCTAGCCGGTGTCTAGCCCGTGCCTAGCCGGTGTCTAGCCGGTGTCTAGCCTGTGCCTAGGCTGTGCCTTACCCTGTGACTGGCCTGTGCCTAGCCTGTGCCTAGCTTGTGCCTAGCCTGTACCTAGCCTGTGCTTAGCCAGTGTCTAGTCTGTGCCAAGCCAGTGTCTAGCCTGTGCCTAGCCAGTGTCTAGCCTGTGTCTAGCCTGTGCCTTGCCTGTGCCTTGCCTGTGACTGGCCAGTGTCTAGCCTGTGTCTAGCCTGTGCCTTGCCTAAAACTGGCATGTGCATAGCCTGTGCCTAGCCAGTGTCCAGCCTGTGTCTAGCCTGTGCCTTGCCTAAAACTTGCATGTGCATAGCGTATGCCTAGCCAGTATCTAGCCACTGCCCAGCCTGTGCCTAGCCAGTGTCTAGCCTTTGTCTAGCCTGTGCATAGAAAGAGTCTAACCTGTGCCTAGCCAGTGTGTAGCCTCTGTCTAGCCTGTGTCTAGTCTGTGTCTAGCCTGTGTCTAGCCTTTGTCTAGCCGGTGTCTAGCCTGTGTCTAGCCTGTGTCTAGCCTGTGTCTAGCCTGTGTCTAGCCTGTGTCTAGCCTGTGTCTAGCCTGTGTCTAGCCTGTGTCTAGCCTGTGTCTAGCCTGTGTCCAGCATGTGTGTAGCCTGTGTCTAGCCTGTGTCTAGCCTGTGTCAAGCCTGTGCCTAGCCAGTGTCTAGCCTGTGTCTAGCCTGTGCCTAGCCAGTTTCTAGCCTGTGTATAGCCTGTGCCTTGCCTGTGCCTTGCCTGTGACTGGCCAGTGTCTAGCCTGTGTCTAGCCTGTGCCTAGCCAGTGTCTAGCCTTTGTCTAGCCTGTGCATAGCCTGTGTCTAGCCTGTGCCTAGCCAGTGTATAGCCTCTGGCCAGCCTGTGTCTAGTCTGTGTCTAGCCGGTGTCTAGCCGGTGTCTAGCCCGTGCCTAGCCGGTGTCTAGCCGGTGTCTAGCCTGTGCCTAGGCTGTGCCTTACCCTGTGACTGGCCTGTGCCTAGCCTGTGCCTAGCTTGTGCCTAGCCTGTGCCTAGCCAGTGTCTTGTCTGTGCCAAGCCAGTGTCTAGCCTGTGCCTAGCCAGTGTCTAGCCTGTGTCTAGCCTGTGCCTTGCCTGTGACTGGCCAGTGTCTAGCCTGTGTCTAGCCTGTGCCTTGCCTAAAACTGGCATGTGCATAGCCTGTGCCTAGCCAGTGTCTAGCCTGTGTCTAGCCTGTGCCTTGCCTAAAACTTGCATGTGCATAGCGTATGCCTAGCCAGTATCTAGCCACTGCCCAGCCTGTGCCTAGCCAGTGTCTAGCCTTTGTCTAGCGTGTGCATAGCCAGAGTCTAGCCTGTGCCTAGCCAGTGTGTAGCCTCTGTCTAGTCTGTGTCTACCCTGTGTCTAGCCTTTGTCTAGCCGGTGTCTAGCCTGTGTCTAGCCTGTGTCTAGCCTGTGTCTAGCCTGTGTCTAGCCTGTGTCTAGCCTGTGTCTAGCCTGTGTCTAGCCTGTGTCTAGCCTGTGTCTAGCCTGTGTCTAGCCTGTGTCTAGCCTGTGTCTAGCATGTGTGTAGCATGTGTGTAGCCTGTGTCTAGCCTGTGTCTAGCCTGTGTCTAGCCTGTGTCTAGCCTGTGCCTAGCCAGTTTCTAGCCTGTGTATAGCCTGTGCCTTGCCTGTGCCTTGCCTGTGACTGGCCAGTGTCTAGCCTGTGTCTAGCCTGTGCCTAGCCTGTGTCTAGCCTGTGTCTAGCCTGTGTCAAGTATGTGCCTAGCCTCTGCCTAGCCTGTACCTAGCCAGTGCCTAGCCTCTACCTAGCCAGTACCTAGCCTGTACCTAGCCAGTGCCTAGCCTGTTCATAGCCATTGTCTAGCCTGTTCATAGCCATTGTCTAGCCTTTGCCTAGCCAGTGTCTAGCCTGTGCCTAGCCAGTGTCTAGCCTGTGCCCAGCCTGTGTCTAGCCTGTGTCTAGTCTGTTTCTAGCCTGTGTCTAGCCTGTGTCTAGACTGTGTCAAGCCTGTCTCTAGCTTGTGTCTAGCCTGTGTCTAGCCTGTGTCTAGCCTGTGTCTAGCCTGTGTCTAGCCTGTGTCTAGCCTGTGTCAAGCCTGTGCCTAGCCAGTGTCTAGCCTGTGTCTAGCCTGTGCCTAGCCAGTTGCTAGCCTGTGTCTAGCCTGTGTCTAGCCTGTGTCTAGCATGTGCCTAGCCTCTGCCTAGCCTGTACCTAGCCAGTGCCTAGCCTCTGCCTAGCCTGTGCCCAGCCAGTGTCTAGCCTGTGTCTAGCCTGTGTCTAGCCTGTGCCTTGCCTGTGACTGGCCAGTGTCTAGCCTGTGTCTAGCCTGTGCCTTGCCTAAAACTGGCATGTGCATAGCCTGTGTCTAGCCAGTGTCTAGCCTGTGTCTAGCCTGTGCCTTGCCTAAAACTTGCATGTGCATAGCGTATGCCTAGCCAGTATCTAGCCACTGCCCAGCCTGTGCCTAGCCAGTGTCTAGCCTTTGTCTAGCGTGTGCATAGCCAGAGTCTAGCCTGTGCCTAACCAGTGTGTAGCCTCTGTCTAGCCTGTGTCTAGTCTGTGTCTAGCCTGTGTCTAACCTTTGTCTAGCCGGTGTCTAGCCTGTGTCTAGCCTGTGTCTAGCCTGTGTCTAGCCTGTGTCTAGCCTGTGTCTAGCCTGTGTCTAGCCTGTGTCTAGCCTGTGTCTAGCATGTGTGTAGCATGTGTGTAGCCTGTGTCTAGCCTGTGTCTAGCCTGTGTCAAGCCTGTGCCTAGCCAGTGTCTAGCCTGTGTCTAGCCTGTGCCTAGCCAGTTTCTAGCCTGTGTATAGCCTGTGCCTTGCCTGTGCCTTGCCTGTGACTGGCCAGTGTCTAGCCTGTGTCTAGCCTGTGCCTAGCCTGTGTCTAGCCTGTGTCTAGCCTGTGTCTAGCCTGTGTCTAGCCTGTTTCTAGCCTGTGTCTAGCCTTTGTCTAGCCTGGGTCTAGCCTGTGTCTAGCCTGTGTCTAGCATGTGTCTAGCCTGTGTCTAGCCTGTGTCTAGCCTGTGTCTAGCATGTGTCTAGCCTGTGTCTAGCCTGTCTCTAGCTTGTGTCTAGCCTGTGTCTAGCCTGTGTCTAGCCTGTGTCTAGCCTGTGCTAGCCTGTGTCTAGCCTGTGTCTAGCCTGTGTCTAGAATGTGTCTAGCCTGTGTCTAGCCTGTGTCTAGCCTGTGTCTAGCTTGTGTCTAGCCTGTGCCTAGCCAGTGTCTGGCCAGTGTCTAGCCTGTGCCTTGCCTAAAACTTGCACGTGCATAGCGTATGCCTAACCAGTATCTAGCCACTGCCCAGCCTGTGCCTAGCCAGTGTCTAGCCTTTGTCTAGCCTGTGCATAGCCAGAGTCTAGCCTGTGCCTAGCCAGTGTGTAGCCTCTGTCTAGCCTGTGTCTAGTCTGTGTGTAGCCTGTGTCTAGGCTTTGTCTAGCCTGTGTCTAGCCTGTGTCAAGTATGTGCCTAGCCTCTGCCTAGCCTGTACCTAGCCAGTGCCTAGCCTCTACCTAGCCAGTACCTAGCCTGTACCTAGCCAGTGCCTAGCCTGTTCATAGCCATTGTCTAGCCTGTTCATAGCCATTGTCTAGCCTTTGCCTAGCCAGTGTCTAGCCTGTGCCTAGCCAGTGTCTAGCCTGTGCCCAGCCTGTGTCTAGCCTGTGTCTAGTCTGTTTCTAGCCTGTGTCTAGCCTGTGTCTAGACTGTGTCAAGCCTGTCTCTAGCTTGTGTCTAGCCTGTGTCTAGCCTGTGTCTAGCCTGTGTCTAGCCTGTGTGTAGCCTGTGTCTAGCCTGTGTCTAGCCTGTGTCAAGCCTGTGCCTAGCCAGTGTCTAGCCTGTGTCTAGCCTGTGCCTAGCCAGTTGCTAGCCTGTGTCTAGCCTGTGTCTAGCCTGTGTCTAGCATGTGCCTAGCCTCTGCCTAGCCTGTACCTAGCCTGTACCTAGCCAGTGCCTAGCCTCTGCCTAGCCTGTACCCAGCCAGTGTCTAGCCTGTGTCTAGCCTGTACCTAGCCACTTTCTTGCCTGTGTCTAGCCTGTGCTTAGCCAGTGTCTAGTCTGTGCCAAGCCCGTGTGTAGCCTGTGTCTAGCCTGCATCTAGCCTGCATCTAGCCTGTTTCAAGCCTGTGTCTAGCCTGTGTCTAGCCTGTGTCTAGCTTGTGTCTAGCCTGTGTCTAGCCTGTGTCTAGCCTGTGTCTAGCCTGTGACTAGCCTGTGTCTAGCCTGTGTCTAGCCTGTGTCTAGCCTGTGTCTAGCCTGTGCCTAGCCTGTGTCTAGCCTGTGCCTAGCCAGTGTCTAGCCTGTGCCCAGCCAGTATCTAGCCTGTGTCTAGCCTGTGTCTAGCCTGTGTCTAGCCTGTGTCTAGCCTGTGTCTAGGCTCTGTCTAGCCTGTGTCTAGCCTGTGTCTAGCCTGTGTCTAGCCTGTGCCTAGCCAGTGTCTAACCTGTGCCCAGCCAGTGTCTAGCCTGTGTCTAGCCTGTGCCTTGCCAGTTTCTAGCCTGTGTCTAGCCTGTGTCAAGCCTGTGTCTAGCCTGTGTCTAGCCTGTGTCTAGCTTGTGTCTAGCCTGTGTCTAGCCTATGTCTAGCCTGTGTCTAGCCTGTATCTAGCCTGTGCCTAGCCAGTTTCTAGCCTGTGACTATCCTGTGCCTAGCCAGTGTCTAGTCTGTGCTTAGCCAGTGTCTAGTCTGTGTCTAGCCAGTGTCTAGCCTGTGCCTAGCCAGTGTCTAGCCTGTGTCTAGCCTGTGTCTAGCCTGTTTCTAGCCTGTGTCTGGCCTGTGTCTAGCCTGTGTCTAGCCTGTGTCTAGCCTGTGTCTAGCTTGTTTCTAGCCAGTGTCTAGCCTGTGCCCAGTCAGTGTCTAGCCTATGTCTAGCCTGTGCCTAGCCTGTGTCTAGCCTGTGCCTAGCCAGTTTCTAGCCTGTGTCTAGCCTGTGTCTAGCCTGTGTCTAGCCTGTGTCTAGCCTGTGTCTAGCCTGTGTCTAGCCTGTGTCTAGCCTGTGTCTAGCCTGTGTCTAGCCTGTGTCTAGCCTGTGTCTAGCCTGTGTCTAGCCTGTGTCTAGCCTGTGTCTAGCCTGTGTCTAGCCTGTGTCTATCATGTGCCTAGCCTCTGCCTAGCCTGTACCTAGCCAGTGCCTAGCCTGTACCTAGCCAGTACCTAGCCTGTACCTAGCCTGTACCTAGCCAGTGCCTAGCCTGTACATAGCCATTGTCTAGCATGTGCCTAGCCAGTGTCCAGCCTGTGCCTAGCCAGTGTCTAGCCTGTGTTTAGCCTGTGTCTAGCCTGTGTCTAGCCTGTTTCTAGCCTGTGTCTAGCCTGTGTCTAGCCTGTGTCTAGCCTGTGTCTAGCCTGTGTCTAGCCTGTGCCTTGCCTAAGACAGGCATGTGCATAGCGTGTGCCTAGCCAGTGTCTAGCCAGTGCCTAGCCTGTGCCTAGCCAGTGTCTAGCCTTTGTCTAGCCTGTGCATAGCCTGTGTCTAGCCTGTGCCTAGCCAGTGTATAGCCTGTGCCTAGCCAGTGTATAGCCTGTGCCTAGCCAGTGTCTAGCCTGTGCCCAGCCAGTGTCTAGCCTGTGTCTAGCCTGTGCCTAGCCAGTGTCTAGCCTGTGCCCAGCCTGTGTCTAGCCTGTGTCTAGTCTGTTTCTAGCCTGTGTCTAGCCTGTGTCTAGACTGTGTCAAGCCTGTCTCTAGCTTGTGTCTAGCCTGTGTCTAGCCTGTGTCTAGCCTGTGTCTAGCCTGTGTGTAGCCTGTGTCTAGCCTGTGTCTAGCCTGTGCCAAGCCTGTGCCTAGCCAGTGTCTAGCCTGTGTCTAGCCTGTGCCTAGCCAGTTGCTAGCCTGTGTCTAGCCTGTGTCTAGCCTGTGTCTAGCATGTGCCTAGCCTCTGCCTAGCCTGTACCTAGCCAGTGCCTAGCCTCTGCCTAGCCTGTGCCCAGCCAGTGTCTAGCCTGTGTCTAGCCTGTACCTAGCCACTTTCTTGCCTGTGTCTAGCCTGTGCTTAGCCAGTGTCTAGTCTGTGCCAAGCCCGTGTGTAGCCTGTGTCTAGCCTGCATCTAGCCTGCATCTAGCCTGTTTCAAGCCTGTGTCTAGCCTGTGTCTAGCCTGTGTCTAGCTTGTGTCTAGCCTGTGTCTAGCCTGTGTCTAGCCTGTGTCTAGCCTGTGTCTAGCCTGTGTCTAGCCTGTGTCTAGCCTGTGTCTAGCCTGTGTCTAGCCTGTGTCTAGCCTGTGTCTAGCCTGTGCCTAGCCTGTGTCTAGCCTGTGCCTAGCCAGTGTCTAGCCTGTGCCCAGCCAGTATCTAGCCTGTGTCTAGCCTGTGTCTAGCCTGTGTCTAGCCTGTGTCTAGCCTGTGTCTAGGCTCTGTCTAGCCTGTGTCTAGCCTGTGTCTAGCCTGTGTCTAGCCTGTGTCTAGCCTGTGCCTAGCCAGTGTCTAGCCTGTGCCCAGCCAGTGTCTAGCCTGTGTCTAGCCTGTGCCTTGCCAGTTTCTAGCCTGTGTCTAGCCTGTGTCAAGCCTGTGTCTAGCCTGTGTCTAGCCTGTGTCTAGCTTGTGTCTAGCCTGTGTCTAGCCTATGTCTAGCCTGTGTCTAGCCTGTATCTAGCCTGTGCCTAGCCAGTTTCTAGCCTGTGACTATCCTGTGCCTAGCCAGTGTCTAGTCTGTGCCTAGCCAGTGTCTAGTCTGTGTCTAGCCAGTGTCTAGCCTGTGCCTAGCCAGTGTCTAGCCTGTGCCTAGCCAGTGTCTAGCCTGTGCCTAGCCAGTGTCTAGCCTGTGCCCAGCCAGTGTCTAGCCTGTGTCTAGCCTGTGCCTAGCCAGTTTCTAGCCTGTGTCTAGCCTGTGCTTAGCCAGTGTCTAGTCTGTGCCAAGCCAGTGTCTAGCCTGTGTCTAGCCTGTATCTAGCCTGTTTCTAGCCTGTGTCTAGCCTGTGTCTAGCCTGTGTCTAGCCTGTGTCTAGCCTGTGTCTAGCCTGTGTCTAGCCTGTGTCTAGCCTGTGTCTAGCCTGTGTCTAGCCTGTGTCTAGCCTGTGTCTAGCCTGTGTCTAGCCTGTGTCTAGCCTGTGTCTAGCCTGTGTCTAGCCTGTGTCTAGCCTGTGTGTAGCCTGTGTCTAGCCTGTGTCTAGCCTGTGTCTAGCCTGTGTTTAGCCTGTGTCTACCCTGTGTCTAGCATGTGCCTAGCCTCTTCCTAGCCTGTACCTAGCCAGTGCCTAGCCTGTACCTAGCCGGTACCTAGCCTGTACCTAGCCAGTACCTAGCCTCTACATAGCCATTGTCTAGCCTGTACAAAGCCAGTGCCTAGTCTGTGCCTAGCCAGTGTCTAGTCTGTGCCAAGCCAGTGTCTAGCCTGTGCCTAGCCAGTGTCTAGCCTGTGCCCAGCCAGTGTCTATCCTGTGTCTAGCCTGTGTCTAGCCTGTGTCTCGCCTGTGTCTAGCCTGTGCTTAGCCAGTGTCTAGTATGTGCCAAGCCAGTGTCTAGCCTGTGCCAAGCCAGTGTCTAGCGTGTGTCTAGCCTGTGTCTAGCCTGTTTCTAGCCTGTGTCTGGCCTGTGTCGAGCCTGTGTCTAGCCTGTGTCTAGCTTGTTTCTAGCCAGTGTCTAGCCTGTGCCCAGTCAGTGTCTAGCCTGTGTCTAGCCTGTGCCTAGCCTGTGTCTAGCCTGTGCCTAGCCAGTTTCTAGCCTGTGTCTAGCCTGTGCCAAGCCAGTGTCTAGCGTGTGTCTAGCCTGTGTCTAGCCTGTTTCTAGCCTGTGCCTGGCCTGTGTCGAGCCTGTGTCTAGCCTGTGTCTAGCCTGTGTCTATCATGTGCCTAGCCTCTGCCTAGCCTGTACCAAGCCAGTGCCTAGCCTGTACCTAGCCAGTACCTAGCCAGTACCTAGCCTGTACCTAGCCAGTGCCTAGCCTGTACATAGCCATTGTCTAGCATGTGCCTAGCCAGTGTCCAGCCTGTGCCTAGCCAGTGTCTAGCCTGTGTTTAGCCTGTGTCTAGCCTGTGTCTAGCCTGTTTCTAGCCTGTGTCTAGCCTGTGTCTAGCCTGTGTCTAGCCTGTGTCTAGCCTGGGTCTAGCCTGTGTCTAGCCTGTGCCTTGCCTGAGACAGGCATGTGCATAGCGTGTGCCTAGCCAGTGTCTAGCCAGTGCCTAGCCTGTGCCTAGCCAGTGTCTAGCCTTTGTCTAGCCTGTGCATAGCCTGTGTCTAGCCTGTGCCTAGCCAGTGTATAGCCTGTGCCTAGCCAGTGTGTAGCCTGTGCCTAGCCAGTGTCTAGCCTGTGCCCAGCCAGTGTCTAGCCTGTGTCTAGCCTGTGCCTAGCCAGTTTCTAGCCTGTGTCTAGCCTGTGCTTAGCCAGTGTCTAGTCTGTGCCAAGCCAGTGTCTAGCCTGTGTCTAGCCTGTGCCTTGCCTGTGACTGGCATGTGCATAGCCTGTGCCTAGCCAGTGTCTAGCCTGTGTCTAGCCTGTGCCTTGCCTGAGACTGGCATGTGCATAGCGTGTGCCTAGCCAGTGTCTAGCCTGTGTCTAGCCTGTGCCTTGCCTGAGACTGGCATGTGCATAGCCTGTGCCTAGCCTGGGTCTAGCCTGTGTCTAGCCTGTGCCTTGCCTGTGACTGGCAAGTGCATAGCCTGTGCCTAGCCAGTGTCTAGCCTGTGTCTAGCCTGTGCCTTGCCTGAGACTGGCATGTGCATAGCGTGTGCCTAGCCAGTGTCTAGCCAGTGCCTTGCCTGTGCCTAGCCTGTGCCTTGCCTGTGCCTAGGCTGTGTCTAGCCTGTGTCTAGCCTGTGCCTTGCCTGTGACTGGCATGTGCATAGCCTGTGCCTAGCCTGTGTCTAGCCTGTGTCTAGCCTGTGGCTTGCCTATGACTGGCATGTGCATAGCCTGTGCCTAGCCAGTGTCTAGCCTGTTTCTAGCCTGTGCCTTGCCTGAGACAGTCATGTGCATAGCGTGTGCCTAGCCTGTGTCTAGCCTGTGCCTTGCCTGTGTCTAGCCTGTGTCTAGCCTGTGCCTAGCCTGTGCCTAGCCAGTGTCTAGCCTGTGCCCAGCCAGTATCTAGCCTGTGTCTAGCCTGTGTCTAGCCTGTGTCTAGCCTGTGTCTAGCCTGTGTCTAGGCTCTGTCTAGCCTGTGTCTAGCCTGTGTCTAGCCTGTGTCTAGCCTGTGTCTAGCCTGTGCCTAGCCAGTGTCTAACCTGTGCCCAGCCAGTGTCTAGCCTGTGTCTAGCCTGTGCCTTGCCAGTTTCTAGCCTGTGTCTAGCCTGTGTCAAGCCTGTGTCTAGCCTGTGTCTAGCCTGTGTCTAGCTTGTGTCTAGCCTGTGTCTAGCCTATGTCTAGCCTGTGTCTAGCCTGTATCTAGCCTGTGCCTAGCCAGTTTCTAGCCTGTGACTATCCTGTGCCTAGCCAGTGTCTAGTCTGTGCTTAGCCAGTGTCTAGTCTGTGTCTAGCCAGTGTCTAGCCTGTGCCTAGCCAGTGTCTAGCCTGTGTCTAGCCTGTGTCTAGCATGTTTCTAGCCTGTGTCTGGCCTGTGTCTAGCCTGTGTCTAGCCTGTGTCTAGCCTGTGTCTAGCTTGTTTCTAGCCAGTGTCTAGCCTGTGCCCAGTCAGTGTCTAGCCTATGTCTAGCCTGTGCCTAGCCTGTGTCTAGCCTGTGCCTAGCCAGTTTCTAGCCTGTGTCTAGCCTGTGTCTAGCCTGTGTCTAGCCTGTGTCTAGCCTGTGTCTAGCCTGTGTCTAGCCTGTGTCTTGCCTGTGTCTAGCCTGTGTCTAGCCTGTGTCTAGCCTGTGTCTAGCCTGTGTCTAGCCTGTGTCTAGCCTGTGTCTAGCCTGTGTCTAGCCTGTGTCTAGCCTGTGTCTATCATGTGCCTAGCCTCTGCCTAGCCTGTACCTAGCCAGTGCCTAGCCTGTACCTAGCCAGTACCTAGCCTGTACCTAGCCTGAACCTAGCCAGTGCCTAGCCTGTACATAGCCATTGTCTAGCATGTGCCTAGCCAGTGTCCAGCCTGTGCCTAGCCAGTGTCTAGCCTGTGTTTAGCCTGTGTCTAGCCTGTGTCTAGCCTGTTTCTAGCCTGTGTCTAGCCTGTGTCTAGCCTGTGTCTAGCCTGTGTCTAGCCTGTGTCTAGCCTGTGCCTTGCCTAAGACAGGCATGTGCATAGCGTGTGCCTAGCCAGTGTCTAGCCAGTGCCTAGCCTGTGCCTAGCCAGTGTCTAGCCAGTGCCTAGCCTGTGCCTAGCCAGTGTCTAGCCTTTGTCTAGCCTGTGCATAGCCTGTGTCTAGCCTGTGCCTAGCCAGTGTATAGCCTGTGCCTAGCCAGTGTATAGCCTGTGCCTAGCCAGTGTCTAGCCTGTGCCCAGCCAGTGTCTAGCCTGTGTCTAGCCTGTGCCTAGCCAGTGTCTAGCCTGTGCCCAGCCTGTGTCTAGCCTGTGTCTAGTCTGTTTCTAGCCTGTGTCTAGCCTGTGTCTAGACTGTGTCAAGCCTGTCTCTAGCTTGTGTCTAGCCTGTGTCTAGCCTGTGTATAGCCTGTGTCTAGCCTGTGTGTAGCCTGTGTCTAGCCTGTGTCTAGCCTGTGTCAAGCCTGTGCCTAGCCAGTGTCTAGCCTGTGTCTAGCCTGTGCCTAGCCAGTTGCTAGCCTGTGTCTAGCCTGTGTCTAGCCTGTGTCTAGCATGTGCCTAGCCTCTGCCTAGCCTGTACCTAGCCAGTGCCTAGCCTCTGCCTAGCCTGTGCCCAGCCAGTGTCTAGCCTGTGTCTAGCCTGTACCTAGCCACTTTCTTGCCTGTGTCTAGCCTGTGCTTAGCCAGTGTCTAGTCTGTGCCAAGCCCGTGTGTAGCCTGTGTCTAGCCTGCATCTAGCCTGCATCTAGCCTGTTTCAAGCCTGTGTCTAGCCTGTGTCTAGCCTGTGTCTAGCTTGTGTCTAGCCTGTGTCTAGCCTGTGTCTAGCCTGTGTCTAGCCTGTGTCTAGCCTGTGTCTAGCCTGTGTCTAGCCTGTGTCTAGCCTGTGTCTAGCCTGTGTCTAGCCTGTGCCTAGCCTGTGCCTAGCCTGTGTCTAGCCTGTGCCTAGCCAGTGTCTAGCCTGTGCCCAGCCAGTATCTAGCCTGTGTCTAGCCTGTGCCTAGCCAGTTTCTAGCCTGTGTCTAGCCTGTGCCAAGCCAGTGTCTAGCGTGTGTCTAGCCTGTGTCTAGCCTGTTTCTAGCCTGTGTCTGGCCTGTGTCGAGCCTGTGTCTAGCCTGTGTCTAGCCTGTGTCTATCATGTGCCTAGCCTCTGCCTAGCCTGTACCTAGCCAGTGCCTAGCCTGTACCTAGCCAGTACCTAGCCAGTACCTAGCCTGTACCTAGCCAGTGCCTAGCCTGTACATAGCCATTGTCTAGCATGTGCCTAGCCAGTGTCCAGCCTGTGCCTAGCCAGTGTCTAGCCTGTGTTTAGCCTGTGTCTAGCCTGTGTCTAGCCTGTTTCTAGCCTGTGTCTAGCCTGTGTCTAGCCTGTGTCTAGCCTGTGTCTAGCCTGGGTCTAGCCTGTGTCTAGCCTGTGCCTTGCCTGAGACAGGCATGTGCATAGCGTGTGCCTAGCCAGTGTCTAGCCAGTGCCTAGCCTGTGCCTAGCCAGTGTCTAGCCTTTGTCTAGCCTGTGCATAGCCTGTGTCTAGCCTGTGCCTAGCCAGTGTATAGCCTGTGCCTAGCCAGTGTGTAGCCTGTGCCTAGCCAGTGTCTAGCCTGTGCCCAGCCAGTGTCTAGCCTGTGTCTAGCCTGTGCCTAGCCAGTTTCTAGCCTGTGTCTAGCCTGTGCTTAGCCAGTGTCTAGTCTGTGCCAAGCCAGTGTCTAGCCTGTGTCTAGCCTGTGCCTTGCCTGTGACTGGCATGTGCATAGCCTGTGCCTAGCCAGTGTCTAGCCTGTGTCTAGCCTGTGCCTTGCCTGAGACTGGCATGTGCATAGCGTGTGCCTAGCCAGTGTCTAGCCTGTGTCTAGCCTGTGCCTTGCCTGAGACTGGCATGTGCATAGCCTGTGCCTAGCCTGGGTCTAGCCTGTGTCTAGCCTGTGCCTTGCCTGTGACTGGCAAGTGCATAGCCTGTGCCTAGCCAGTGTCTAGCCTGTGTCTAGCCTGTGCCTTGCCTGAGACTGGCATGTGCATAGCGTGTGCCTAGCCAGTGTCTAGCCAGTGCCTTGCCTGTGCCTAGCCTGTGCCTTGCCTGTGCCTAGGCTGTGTCTAGCCTGTGTCTAGCCTGTGCCTTGCCTGTGACTGGCATGTGCATAGTCTGTGCCTAGCCTGTGTCTAGCCTGTGTCTAGCCTGTGTCTAGCCTGTGGCTTGCCTATGACTGGCATGTGCATAGCCTGTGCCTAGCCAGTGTCTAGCCTGTTTCTAGCCTGTGCCTTGCCTGAGACAGTCATGTGCATAGCGTGTGCCTAGCCTGTGTCTAGCCTGTGCCTTGCCTGTGACTGGCATGTGCATAGCCTGTGCCTAGCTAGTGTCTAGCCTGTGTCTAGCCTGTGCCTTGCCTGTGACTGGCATGTGCATAGCCTGTGTCTAGCCTGTGTCTAGCCTTTGTCTAGCCTGTGTCTAGCCTGTGTCTAGCATGTGCCTAGCCTCTGCCCAGCCTGTACCTAGCCAGTGCCTAGCCTGTACCTAGCCTGAACCTAGCCTCTACCTAGCCAGTGCCTAGCCTGTACATAGCCATTGTCTAGCCTGTGCCTAGCCAGTGTCTAGCCTGTGCCTAGCCAGTGTCTAGCCTGAGCCCAGCCAGTGTCTAGCCTGTGTCTGGCCTGTGCCCAGCCAGTTTCTAGCCTGTGTCTAGCCTGTGCTTAGCCAGTGTCTGGTCTGTGCTAAGCCAGTGTCTAGCCTGTGTTTAGCCTGTGTCTAGCCTGTGTCTAGCCTGTTTCTAGCCTGTGTCTAGCCTGTGTCTAGCCTGTGTCTAGCCTGTGCCTTGCCTGAGACAGGCATGTGCACAGCGTATGCCTAGCCAGTGTCTAGCCAGTGCCTAGCCTGTGCCTAGCCAGTTTCTAGCCTTTGTCTAGCCTGTGCATAGCCAGAGTCTAGCATGTGCCTAGCCGGTGTGTAGCCTCTGTCTAGCCTGTGTCTAGTCTGTGTCTTGATGGTGTCTAGCCGGTGTCTAGCCTGTGTCTAGCCTGTGTCTAGCCTGTGTCTAGCCTGTGTCTAGCCTGTGTCTAGCCTGTGTCTAGCGTGTGTCTAGCCTGTGTCTAGCCTGTGTCTAGCCTTTGTGTAGCCTGTGTCAAGTATGTGCCTAGCCTCTGTCTAGCCTGTACCTAGCCAGTGCCTAGCCTGTACCTAGCCAGTACCTAGCCTGTACCTAGCCAGTGCCTAGCCTGTTCATAGCCATTGTCTAGCCTGTTCATAGCCATTGTCTAGCCTGTTCATAGCCATTGTCTAGCCTGTGCCTAGCCAGTGTCTAGCCTGTGCCTAGCCAGTGTCTAGCCTGTGCCCAGCCTGTGTCTAGCCTGTGTCTAGCCTGTGCCTAGCCAGTTTGTAGACTGTGCTTAGCCAGTGTCTAGTCTGTGCCAAGCCAGTGTCTAGCCTGTGTCTAGCCTGTTTCTAGCCTGTTTCTAGCCTGTGTCTAGCCTGTGTCTAGCCTGTGTCTAGCCTGTGCCTAGCCAGTGTCTAGCCTGTGTCTAGCCTGTGCCTTGCCTGTGACTGGCATGTGACTGGCACGTGCATAGCCTGTGCCTAGCCAGTGTCTAGCCTGTGTCTAGCCTGAGACTGGCATGTGTCTAGCCTGAGACTGGCATGTGTGTAGCGTGTGCCTAGCCAGTGTCTAGCCTGTGTCTAGCCTGTGCCTTGCCAGAGACTGGCATGTGCATAGCGTGTGCCTAGCCTGTGTCTAGCCTGTGCCTAGCCAGTGTCTAGCCTGTGCCCAGCCAGTATCTAGCCTGTGTCTAGCCTGTGTCTAGCCTGTGTCTAGCCTGTGTCTAGCCTGTGTCTAGCCTGTGTCTAGCCTGTGTCTAGCCTGTGTCTAGCCTGTGTCTAGGCTCTGTCTAGCATGTGCCTAGCCTCTTCCTAGCCTGTACCTAGCCAGTGCCTGTACCTAGCCAGTACCTAGCCTGTACCTAGCCAGTACCTAGCCTCTACATAGCCATTGTCTAGCCTGTACAAAGCCAGTGTCTAGTCTGTGCCTAGCCAGTGTCTAGCCTGTGCCTAGCCAGTGTCTAGCCTGTGCCCAGCCAGTGTCTATCCTGTGTCTAGCCTGTGTCTAGCCTGTGCCTAGCCTGTGTCTAGCCTGTGCTTAGCCAGTGTCTAGTCTGTGCCTAGCCTGTGTCTAGCCTGTGCCAAGCCAGTGTCTAGCCTGTGTCTAGCCTGTGTCTAGCCTGTTTCTAGCCTGTATCTGGCCTGTGTCTAGCCTGTGTCTAGCCTGTGTCTAGCCTGTGTCTAGCTTGTTTCTAGCCAGTGTCT
>JAEIFO010001487.1:0-54223 GCA_018903695.1 Zaprionus gabonicus | reverse complement strand
CATAGTTAATTATAGTATCATTTATTTTCAGTTATTTATAATAAAAATTTTGCATTATTTGCATTATTATTAAGCATTTAAAAATATAAACTTTATATTCTTATTATTCTATTCGAGCGACACGCACAAATTTAATTGACGGATAGAAGAAGAAGAACGCATAAACAATGCAAAAGCGAATACAAGAATTATAAGCATTAGGTAGGGCGAGAGTGCAATAAGTTTATGTATACATTTTTGCTTTTGTCAAACAGTAGTGGTGTCCGCGGAAGTTGTATAGTAGCTTAGTTGAGTGTGTGCCGGATTCGAAGACCAACGATGTTTGACAGTGTTCGAGTTCGAATCCTGCCGCCGGTCATCAATGTGTGAAATGTTTTCCTTTTTTTCTTGCTTTTCTATTAAATAATTTTAAAGCGTAACAAACAATACGTTTTAAATTTTTTGGTTCGCAACATATTTAATTAGAACACTTTTATAAACTTTGCCGAATGTTGCACAAATCTGACAGTTGCGTACATACGCCGAATACGGCAATTGATGTGTGTTAGAGCGGGACGCCGAAACGTAAATGTGCAAATGCAGACATGCATGTATCGGCGTCCCGCTCTAACATTTGTAACTTATTGATTGTCTTAAATATTGCAAAAAAAAAAAAGGAGATTCAATTTTTGAAAACTATTTTTATTGATATTTAATTAAATAACTGTAGTTTTCATTTAAGCTTATAGGAATAAAAAAATAACCAAAAAAAAAGTAAATTAAAATAAAAAAGTTTCACCTGCCGGCCGGCCGCGCATGGGATTCGAACTCACGCACGCAGGACCGCTCTCCACCACTCTAACCACTAAGCCACCGCCTCATTTTCTAATAGATCGGCAAAGTTGCATTCTGAGCTAATTACGTTACCATTCTATGCAAATAAAAAGTTTTGTAAAATGCTGTGTGTCCGACAATTCGAACTTCGGTATGATGCGTAAATTAGGTCTTAATATGCGCATAAGTATACGTTCAAATTGAGTTTAATTCGGATCATATCTCACTTATTTTTAGTCCGATATCTATGAAATTTTCAGAAAACACCCGTGGCAAGGTATTTGTCATGTGAGATGTAAAACTTTTGTTGTTGGGTGTATATTGTGTATATTAAATCGTTATTACTGATTTACAGAGGCGGGAAGGGGCTTGGCCAAATTTCAAAAAAACTTTGAAACACTGCAACATACATGGATGTTGTCACAAAATTTGAAGACTCTAGCTCTTATAGTTTCTGAGATCCAGGTGTTTCATACAGACAGACAGACGGACAGACGGACAGACGGACAGACGGACAGACAGACAGACATCAATCGACTCGGCTGTTGATACTGATTCAGAATATATATAGTTTATGGGGTCGGAGATGCCCCTCCCTCTGCCTTTTACCCACAAACTCGTCCCGACAAACACAATAGACCATGAATTTTTTTTAAAATCCATGGCCTAAAAATAATGTATGGCAAAACCAATAAGTAAATTGAAAGATAAATACTATGAAATTATTAGAAAACAAAACAACATATTTGTTAAGGAAAATACTAAGTTCAAAAGGTGAACTTTATTAATTATTGATATAAGAAAAATAATATGATTGTAGAATGCAAGCTCCTCTTGAATAGGAATAAATTATGAATTTCAGTCTCACAAAGATGATGTGCTAACTTGATTTGATTTTCCTGGATAGACATGGCAACATAAATTAGTAGTCGTCCGTTTTCTGCTGGGTATCTTCGGATACATAATTTTTTTATGAAGATTATGGTAGGGTGGGTAGAGACCGCGAGTGTCGATTAACATCTCAGACCTCGCCAAACATTTATATTGCAGCAGTCCTGTCAAGTTATTTGCCTCCTTGTAGATTTTAGTAGACTAGCCCCAATTCTTTTCTTTGTGTATGTTTGGTGAAGTTCATCTTCACTTGTAGTTTCAGCAGGAATCTTTAAAAATTTAAAAGGTATGTAGATGTGGTTGTTGGAAGGTAGCAAGAACCCCCCCCAAGCCCAAGAGCTAAGGCACCAGTAGGATTCCGTCCGCTTCCATCCGCAATCCAAATGTATGCGTGTAAGTCGCCAGTGTATTTGCAGTCTTCTTGGCCACAATTGCACTGAGCATAACGACCCAGACTTCTCACGAGGCACATCGAACGTTACACAGGTGAGCTGTAAAAGGGATATTGAGAGCGCAGTTATTCGCTGCGTGTGGTGCGAAGTAGGCAGTCAGGCAGGGACAGTTATAGATATAGACAACAAGTGTGAGCAAAGCATAGGAAAAGAAAACAAAATAAAATAAAACGTGTGTAATTAAACGTAAACGAAATGAAAACGACCCGCAGTGAATTATTCTAAATCAAATTCTTCCCCAGTGTGTCCGTGTGTCGTGTACGTGTGTGCCGGGTGTGTGTGTATATACAGAGCCGTACTTCTGGCATGCCGGTGTTCCGCTGATCAGTGAGCGACTTTGGGCATACACACTCGCCGTCCGTGCCTTGACTGAGCGCTAGTTGGCAAGTGGCTGCGTGAGCGTGTGCTTTAACGGGTTGCGTTGGTGGAATACACCATTTGAGCGACTTGTGGGAACACAGGCGCAGGTACCTGCGGTCACGGGCGATCCGCACGGCCAACGATCGACCGTGAGCGGCATCGTGAGCGGACGATAGCTGGCGAGCCGGGTGCGTGAGCAGGCACTTTACCAAGTTGCGGTGGTGGAATACACCACGGAGCGGCTTGTGGGAGTGCTAGCGAAAGCGCCTGCGGCCGCGGACGCTCCCCGCGACAAGTCGCCGGCCAGGCACGCGTTCAACGCGACACACACAAGTGCGCCCCAGGTAAACCACGTGGTGGTAGGACCCAGTAACACGTGGCCAGCAAGTATGTGTCCACGACGTGGACCACGTGCACCTCGTATACCCTGTACATATCTCAGCAGGGCATGACCTGTTAGTAACACCCCTTACTAAAAGTCTTGGTAGTCTCAGTTATTTACAAATTTTCTGTAAAGACCCTGGCGAGACTGAGATACGTACCCCAGCCTAAGAAAGCGTCCTTACAATATATGAAGGCAAAAAGAATGAAGTTATTTAAAGTGTACTTTACATGAAATACATTAAAATTGATAAATTACTAGGAGTCAATGAAAAACTTGACCAGTTTGAAAATTTTTTTTTGACATATTCATATGTTATGTCAGTTAACTTCATTTCATATAAAATTTGACTTCAATTTATTTCATATGAAATTTTTCTTAACTTTTATTATGAAAGCAAAAATAATTAAATTATTTAAAGTGTATTATACATGAAATACATGAAAATTGGTAAACTAGACAAATTCAATGGAAAATTTAACCGGTTAAAACGATTTTTCAACTGAAATTTTCAAATGTTTTGTGACTTTACTTCATTTCACATGAAAATTGATTCTACCTTTGCAAACTTGACAAAAAAAAATTGCTTATGGGATTGAACTTTATTTCATATAAAATTTGACATAACTTTTGAACTTTGACAAACAAATTTTTCATATGTTATGTGAGTTAACTTCATTTCATATGAAATTTGACTTCACTTTATTTCATATGAAATTTTTCTTAACTTTTATAGTGAAGGCAAAAATAATTAAGATATTTAAAGTGTATTTTACATGAAATACATGAAAATCGGTAAACTAGTCAAAGTCAATGGAAAATTTGACCGGTTAAAAAGATTTTTCAACTGAAATTTTCATGTTTTGTGAGTTTACTTCATTTAATATGAAATTTGACTTCACTTTATTTCATATAAAATCTTTTCAACTTTTATTTTCTATGAAATTTTTCTTATATTACTTTATATGTAACGAAAAGAAGATAAATCACTTGAGTTGTATGAAGAATATAGGTAAAATTTCGTAAAAAAATCATGAAAACTGATATTTTTTATGGAAAATTTGACCAGTTTGCGGATGGCGTGACAAAAAACCTCTATAGGTAGAGTGATGTTGCGAAAAAACTGAATATTTATCATATGAAATGAACTAAACTCACAAAACATATGAAAATTTCATTTGAAAAATTAATAGATTATAAGGAGTCAATAGAAAACTTGACCAGTTTGAAAATTTTTTCATATGAAATTTTCATGTGATTTAACTTTATTTCATATGAAATTTGTCTTTGGAAATTTGCCAAATAAATAAATAAATAAATTTGTCTTTGGAAATTTGCCAAATAAATTTTTTATAAAATTTTGATTGATATGTTTTTTTTTTTTTTTTTTTTTTTTTGTGTAGCGTGCGTTTATTTATTTAAAATCTGTCCTAGTGGACAATAATTAAATGGTTTGCGGTAGATCAAGGGGATGTCTCCTCATTAGACGTCTGCTTGTCTGGCTGTTGTCCAACAGGTTGATGGCGAGGTGGTTGGTGTGGTTCTCGAGCCTTTTCAGGAATCTCTCGCTGAGCCTGGAGATTTCATCTGTGACTTGCGGGATTCCAAGTTCTCTGTGTATGGCGATTTGTTATGTGAGTTAACTTTATATCACATGAAGTTTTTCTTAACTTTTATTATGAAGGCAAAAATAATGAAGTTTTTTAAAGTGTATTTTACATGAAATATATGAAAATTGATAAGTATTCAAAGTCAATGGAAAATTTGACCAGCATAAAAATTTTTCAAATGAAATTTTCATATGTTTTGTGAGTTTACTTCATTTCATATGAAATTTGACTTCACTTTATTTCATATAAAATCTTTTCAACTTTTATTTTCTATGAAATTTTTCTTATATTACTTTATATGTAACGAAAAGAAGTTAAATCACTTGAGTTGTATGAAGAATATAGGTAAAATTTCGTAACAAATCATGAAAATTGATATTTTTATGGAAAATTTTACCAGTATGGGGATGGCGTGACAAAAAAACCTCTATAGGTAGAGTGATGATGCGAAAAAACTGAATATTCATTGACTGTGGAGTGTTGTTGTGTTGTTGTATGAAGGCAAAAAGAATGAAGTTACTTAAAGTGTACTTTACATGAAATACATTAAAATTGATAAATTACTAGGAGTCAATGAAAAACTTGACCAGTTTGAAAATTTTTTCATATGAAATTTTCATATGTTATGTTATTTAAGTTCATTTCATTTGAAATTTGTCTTTGGAAATTTGTCAAACAAATTTTTCATATGAAATTTTATTGATATGTGATTTAACTTCATTTCATGAAAATTAAATCTAGCTTTGCAAACTTGACAAAAAAAAAATTCTTATGGGATTTAACTTCATTTCATATGAAATTTGACTTAACTTTTGAATTTGACAAACAAATTTTTCATATCTTATGCGAGTTAACTTCATTTCATATGAAAATTGACTTCACTGTTTTTATATGAAATTTTCCTTAAATTTTATTAGGAAGGCAAAAATAATTAGAGTAATTTAAAGTGTATTTTACATGAAATGCATGAAAATTTATAAAGTTGTCGATGTCAATTGAAAATTTGATAAGTTTAAAAATTTTTTCAAATGAAATTTTCATATGTTTTGTGAGTTTACTTCATTTCATATGAAATTTGACTCCACTTATGTCATATGAAATCTTTTCAACTTTTATTTTCCATGAAATTTTTCTTATATTAATTTATTTGTAAGGAAAAGAAGTTAAATCACTTGAGTTGTGAGAAGAATATAGGTAAAATTGCATATAAAATCATGAAAATTGGAATTTTCTTATGGAAAATTTGACCAGTTAGGTAGCGTGATGTTGCTCAAAAAGTTAAATTACAGTGACTGTGGAGTGTTGTCTTTCCGGCAATGTTATTTAAATATATGATGGCAAAAAAAAATGAAGTTATTCAAAGTGTATTTTACATGAAATACATGAAAATTGGTAAAGTAGTCGAAGACAATGGAAAATTTTACCAGTTAAAAAGTTTTTTATTTCATATGTTTTACGACATTACTTAATTTCATATGAAATTTGACTTCACCTTATTTCATATAAAATCTTTTCAACTTTTTTTTCTATGAAATTTTTCTTATAAAAAGCAAAAAGTGAAATTTCATTGACTGTAGAGTGTCTTGCCGCCAATGTTATTAAAATATATGAAAGCAAAAAGAATGAAGTTATTTAAAGTTTATTTTTCAGGAAGTTCCATTTTCTATTATCATTATTATTATTATTATTTTCTATCTTTGTTAATATTTCTTATTTTAGGTTAAGTAGCTTGTAAGTATAACCATTATGTAGTGTTAAGTTATTTACGTTCCAATGAAGGAATCCGTTTATTTACATATATAAAAGGTTTTTTATGTTAAGGGTTATCCGGAACTACCTCAGACGGTGGGGCCAACAAGCATAGGGTATAGGCTCGCTCACCATAACAGAGAGCGACAGCACACCAGCAGCGAGAGAACAACAGACGAACACCTGCAGCAAGAGCAGCATCGCTCACCACACAGGCGCACACCGACAACAAGAGAGCGACCGCACACAGGCGCACACCGAAAACAAGAGAGCGACCGCACACAGGGGCACATCAACGACAGGAGAGCAACCGCACACAGGCTCACATCAACGACAAGAGAGCAACCGCACACAGGCGCACATCAACGGCAAGAGAACGACCGCACACAGGCACACGTCAACAGAAAGAGAGCGACCGCACACAGGCACACGTCAACAGAAAGAGCGACCGAACACACACACACACTAGCAACAAGAGCGCCGACGCGCGCCAGCTGCAAGAGCGCCAGCAGTAAGAGCGCCGACAACAAGAGCGCCGACCCGCAAGAGCGTCAGCAGTAAGAGCGCCGACAGCAAGAGCGCCGACGCACACTAGCAGCAATGCACGCCAGCAGCAGAGAGCAGCGAAACGAAGAGAGCGCTGCAGCCGTAGCAGAGCACGAGCCGAGCGGAAGGCTCGTAGGCAGCAGAGAAGGGAAGAGGAACCACGATGCATGTGCGCTGCAGCGAAGTGCGTGGTCGGCTCAGGCTCGGCGACTGCGCTGCCGGGAAGTGCGTGGTCGGCTCAAGCTCGGCGACTGCGCTGCCAAATCTAACGCCGGCCCGGAGGCTGGACAGAATTTTGGCGCGTGGACGCTAATTAGTGTGTCGGGAGCTCGAAACATGCGGAAGTGCAACGAAAAAGTGGACAATTGAGCAAAAACATAACAAATACAACACAAAGTGACGCGCCGCCGAAGGCAAGAGACAACAACAACAACAATAAAAACAAAGGAAAGACAACACTAGTGACGCGCCGTGAAGGGCAAGTGATAAAAGGGAGAAAACCACAAAAGCGACGCGCCGTTCAGACGGACAACGAGAAGGACACCACGCCAAGGTCGAGGGCACACAGGACAAAGGAAAAGGGCGTGTGGAGTAAGGTGAGCGAGCCACTTGTTGGCCAACTGAGGCAGGTCCCGGTACTCCGGGCGAAAACAGTGGGACGGTGCTTAGGTAGGGCATTGTAGGGAAAATAAATAAAAGTGAAATGAGAATGAATCTGAAGGTCAATACCCAGCGCATACAGTGGAGTGTCTGGAGCAGCCGCAAGTCGGTGATCTCGCTAGCTGTTGGTTCATACCCGGCTCCGAGGTCACTCGAGAAGCGGAGGTTTCCACAGGTCGCGCGTTCTTAGCCCTTGCACGCTGTCGCTGACACCACTCCCCACACGCTGATAGGTAGGGTATCTAGGCGGCCACGCCGTCTGGGAGATAATCTCAGTCATTCGCTTAAAAGGTGATCCCCACCTCAGGCCACCGTTCCTTCTTCGTCTCGGGTCTCAGCAAGATTACAAATTTCCTGTAACGGGACCTGGCGCGATGGAGCTCACCTCAGCCCGAGACACTACCTTACAGGTGGCGCCCGAGCAGGGACCCTGAGACAGAAGAAAACGGAGATAGGGGGGTATTATGTGGTTTAAAGAACCACGAGGCCGACTGAGGAACCCGGGGAGGGGGACCTTTAGACGGAACACGTGGCCAGCGCCGGAAAAGCGTTAAGTAATGCAAGACACGTAGTAGGGAATTTACATCGTCGTAGATCGACCAGGGGCTCGCCACGTATAGGGAAAAACTAGGTACACATACAGTCAAACATACGAACAAGGAACGCACGGGGAACGGAAAAGAATAGAAAAGGAAATTCAGGATAGGCTTACTAAAGACGAGGGAAAAGGTAGGACAGAGACAGGGATATAGACCAGGACATTGAACAGAGCAGACGAGACAAGAAAACGGACGAGAAGAGGTTAGACAAGGAGAAGAGAGGAGTTTTAGGATTTACAAGGAATAGTTTTAAGCATGGCAGGAGCAAGGAGTTTAGGATTAGCAAGGATAGGTTTAAGCGGAGTCAAGGAGACGGACAGGACCAGACCAGGACAGGGAATATGGGGGCAGAGACAAACCGAGGAGTAGGGACAAAGGACGAGGGCAAGAGAGGTAGTAAAGGGGAAAAATTCTAATCGACACGAGGCCCCGTAGGGAGACGCCTAGCACCGAACGTCTCGCACAACCAAAAAAACTCGACGAGAGGGGACCTGCCGGGTTGCCATCGGGGGGGTAAGCGACCCGAACCTCACCGCGCGACACCCGAGGCCCGACCGCATTTGCCGTCTGCTAGCTGGCAGACGGCAGTCAGTGAACAGCGCTCGAAGAGAACAAGTCGAGTACAAGTAAAATCAGCAAGCCAGTGAAATAAAATTAAAAGGATCCTTCGTAGGGAACAACCAGCCTACGAAATCCTCAGAGAATAAAAAACAAAAAGAACCAGCAATCCAAGTGAAATAAAAATTTAAACAAAAAGGATCCTTCGTAGGAGCAACCGACCTGCGAAATCCTTAGAAAATCAAACAAAAAAAATCATCGAACAAGCCTGCGACGTGTAGGGATCCTTGGTAGGAATCCCTAAAAACTACGGAACTACCCTGAAAAATCAATACAACTAACTGCACCGCGAAAACAAAGGACTCATCGAAAACAAAGGACACAGAAGCCTTAGAGAATTATGGTCGGAGTTCAACCTCGACCGAGAGGGCACCGTGGAGGAGCTGCGCGCGCGGATGGCAACTTTCGTCCATCGGAAAGACCACACCTCAGCCAATCTGGACCGGTTGGCGGCGCTGGAGGCGCAATTCGGCAACTCCGTGAGTCCAGACAGGAGGTTGCCCATCACAAGGACCGGTGGGAGTTCACCACCAAGGGAGACCGGGGCTGAGGACCGCCTCAAAGCAGCAAACAAAGCCGCAGAAAAACAAAAACCCACGTTGCCCAGCCTCACAGTGCCCATCCCCGCGATGACAGTGCCGCGAATGTTCGAACGGCCGGAACAGGGGTATCCGGGGGTAGCCGAGAGGAGCGACAACACATCGCTGGCACACAGCGGACCGCATGCGTAGGTGGGGCATAACTTTTGACGGCAGGTCCGACCCCCTACGTTTCGTAGAGCGACTGGAAGAGCGAGCAACCACCTACAGGATCGACACCCGAGACATCCCGCAGGCGCTCCCAGAACTGCTGAGGGGCGCCGCCGAGGATTGGTTCCGGACCAGCGGGCTCCAAGGGGAGACATGGACCGTCTTCCGCAAGGAATTCCTCGAATTCTTCTTGCCTCCCCGCTACTTTCAGCGATTGGAGGACGAGATCAGGCTGCGGTACCAGAAGGCGGGGGAACCATATAAAACTTATATGGTTGACATCCGCCTAATGATGCGCAGAGCTGGCTACACCGAGGCCCAGGAACTAGAGCGAGTATACGAGAACTTGCAACCCAGCTACCAGCTCTTCGTGCGGCGCAACGATTTCCGGACCTTGCGGGAACTGACGGCGCTAGTCATCAATTACGAGTGGCCCGTGAACGGGAGCAGCAGCGACAACAATGGGACATGCACCAGGAGCACCGGACAGGAGGCAGGAACAAATGGAACGGCGAACAACGAGGCGCAGAAAATTGGGAATTCAGACAACCAATGTCAAGTAAAGACAGTGGTCGCTTTGGCCGATGGCACTCGCAAGGAACTCACACGGGCAACATGGGCGGATGTACAACTGGGAACATCTTGCACTCTGGTGCAAATGTTAATACTCCCAGTTGTACTGGATGACGTGTTGCTGGGACTGGATTTT
Source organism: Zaprionus gabonicus (assembly GCA_018903695.1). Classification (NCBI taxonomy): domain Eukaryota; kingdom Metazoa; phylum Arthropoda; class Insecta; order Diptera; family Drosophilidae; genus Zaprionus; species Zaprionus gabonicus. The sequence continues at coordinate 44,085 of JAEIFO010001487.1, read as the reverse complement.
CTTGGGGCCATCGGTGCGACCCTGGTCTGTGGAGGAGCCACCCTCCACCTGAGAACCCAAACAGCCTGGCCAGTTTAAGACAAGGACAATAAGAACAAGGACAAAGACACCGAGCATCGCGATGCAGCCGGCAACCGCGCGGCTAGCATCGAACCAAGGGAACGCCGAGACGAAGACACCGGCCATAGCGATGCAGCCGGCAACCGCGCGGCTGGCATCGAACCAAGGGAACAACAGAACAAGGATAACGAGCATCGCGATGCAGCCGGCAACCGCGCGGCTAGCACCGAACCAAGGGTACGACAGAACAAGGACACCAAGCATAGCGGTGCAGCCGGCAACCGCGCGGGTAGCATCGAACCAAGGGCACATCAGGACAAGGACACCGAGCATCGCGATGCAGCCGGCAACCGCGCAGCTAGCATCGAACCAAGGGAGCACCGAGATGAAGACACCGAACATAGCGATGCAGCCGGCAGCCGCGCGGCTAGCACCGAACCAGGGGATCACAAGGATAAGGACACCGAGCATTGCAGTGTAGCCGGCAACCGCGCTGCTCAGTCCGAGCACGAGCAACAGCTAGAGGACCTGCTGGGAGCGAAGCACGAGGAAGCTGTGCGGAGGAACCCGTTCCGAAAAAGAGAAGGCGTAACAAGCGAGATGGACACACCAAAAGCAACGGCCCATCCGCGTACCCGGCTCGCTACCGTGGGCACCCTAGCCGAGGAACACCCCGCGGCGCCCAGACTGGAACCGTGGGTCACCGAGTTTCTGGTGGAGGAGCTCAGCAAGTTCGAGGGATTGTCCGGCGTCTCCACGATCACCGAACATGTGATCGTGATGAAAGACGACCGGCCAATAAAGCAACGTTACTTCCTCAAGAACCCGGCAATGCTTAAAATCATCAACAACCAGGTTGACGAATTGCTCAGGGAAGGGTGTATCGAACCCTCCAAAAGCCCGCACAGCGCCCTGATTGTTTTGGTGGGCAAAAAGTCAGGCGAGACTCGGATTTGCGTGGACTTTCGGCAGTTGAACGCGCACTCTGTACCTGATTCCTACCCTCTCCCAAGAATTAACTCGATCTTGGAACGACTCCGGAATGCGCGATACATCAGCACGCTGGACCTGAAAAGCGGCTACTGGCAAATACCAATGGCCAAGAGCCGCGAATGTACCGCGTTTACGGTACCTGGCCGAGGCCTGTTCCAATGGAGGTCATGCCGTTCGGACTTCCCCGCCCCAGCAACGTTCCAGCGCGCTCTGGATCGCGTGATAGGACCCGAGATGAAACCGCACGCCTTCGCCTACCTGGATGACATCATAGTCATCGGAACATCGGTGGAGGAGCACGTACACAACTTGCGTGAGGTCTTCAGAAGGTTGAGGGCAGCTAACCTCCGCCTCAACAGGAAGAAGTGTCACTTCTTCCAGCGCAAGTTGGTGTACCTGGGCCATGTCGTCAGCGAAAAGGGGATCCACACGGATCCCGCCGGTGCCTGGGAATAGCATCCTGGTATAGACGCTTCGTCCCAAACTTTGCGACGGTGGTACTCCCATGTCGCAGTTGCTGCGCAAAGGTCGTCGTTGGAAGTGGAAGGAGGAGCAGCAGGGGCATTCGACAAACTGAGGCGTTCTCACCAAGCCCGGTGTTAGCATGCCCCGACTTCAGCAGGAAATTCGCGCTCCAGACCGACGAGCGACTTCGGATTGGGAGGCGTCCTCACCCAGGAGACCGAGGAGGGCGAACGAGTCATCGCGTACGTGAGTCGCCGCCTGATCAAGGCCAAAGAAAACTACTTCAACTGAAAAAGTGTGGCCATCATCTGGGCCATCCGGAAACTTCGGCTACGAAGGATACCGCTTCGACGTCATCACGGACCACTGGCTCTCAAGGGCCAACACCATTGAAAACCCAACAGGTCGAATCCGCGATGGGCCCTCACAAGGAAGGGCAACCAGAACGTGGTGGCAGACGCGCTCTCCAGGCAGCCGATGGACACCCTATGTCAAGCAAAGGTGGTGACATCCAACGACTCCTGGGTACAACGCCGGCGCAGAGAAGTGGAACAGGAGCCCGAAAAATACCCCGACTACACCGTGCAGAACGCGGAATTGTATCGACATATGGACCTGAAGTCAGACGGGGAGGACGGCATTCCGTGGAAGCTCTGCGTAGGCAAGGAGTCAAGGGGGAGGTTCCTGCAGGAGTGTCACGACGCACCGATGGCCGGCCACCTGGGGATCCGGAAAACCACGTCAAGGGTCGCCCAGCGGTATTACTGGCCAGGGATGTTCCGAGACGTTGCCCGGTACGTTAGGAGATGCCCCACCTGCCAGCGATACAAGGTAGAACAACGAAAACCAGCAGGGAAGATGCTATCCAGATAGGTGCAGGAGCCGTTCGACAGCCTTTGCGCCGACTTCGTGGGACCATTACCGAGGTCAAAGCAGGGGAACACGGTGTTGTTGGTGTTCTTCGACCTGTTCTCCAAATGGGTCGAGCTCGTCGCGCTACGCAAGGCTACCACCGCCCATCTCAAGAAGGCGTTCCTAGAAAGGTTTCTCGGGCACCTCGGAACTCCCAGGAGCTTCGTGTGCGATAACGGAACGCAATTTACCAGTCGTTCGTTCAAGGCGTTCTGCAAACGAGTCGGCATACGGATTGAACACACAGCGCCATACAACCCCCCACAAAATCCGACCGAACGGGCGAACCGGACCATCAAAACCATGATTGCTCAATATATCAACGGACCTCAGCACACTTGGGACATCTTGCTCCCGGAGATCTCACTGGCCATCAACAGCAGCATCTCGGACACAACGGGATTTAGTCCGGCTTTTCTGGTTCAGGGCCGAGAGCCTCGGTTACCGGGCGCGTTATACGAGGAGGTTACCCCAGGCACAGGACGAGTGAGTCACGATCCCATCGATCGGGCGAAACAGTTGGAGCAGCTGTTCCAGGTGGCTCGAGAAAACACGCAGCGAGCATCGGCGGAGCAAAGCAGACACTACAACCTGCGACGAAGGGAATGGAGACCAAATTTGGGCACGATGGTACTCCTGCGGCAACACATCCTCTCCAAGGCAGCGGATGGATTTGCAGCGAAGTTGGCCCCAAATATGACGGGCCATACAAGGTAATCCGTTTTCCTTGCGCAGAACATAGCCCGGATTCAGCGCGAAGGGACTCGTGAACGACGCACCGCCCACATAGCCGATTTAAAACCATTCCAACAACCCGAGGAGGACCCGAGAGTGGACGGACAGCGAGAAGGACGGCATGGGCCTGACAACCAGGCCACTTAGACATTAAGTTCCCCTTTGTTAACTAAGTTATCTAAGTTTCTTTCAATAGCACCGTCTCACCGTTCCGTAGGGCATATCTATTTAAGATTAGGTCCTGGGGTATAACATGTTTATATCCCGCAGAAGGAATACCACAACAACAGCGCGGGAGATGGCAGGCCAAGGAAGACAGCCATGGCAGGAGCGTCGCCAGGGAGTGGAGGAGTGGCTGGACTGCCTCCCGGCGATACTTCCCGAGGAGGAGCACCCGGTGCAGCTGGAGGAAGCAGATGTGGCGGCGGCAATGGACGGGCTCGACGACGACGACGTCAGTACGATCCTTTCCCCCGGCCTGCAGCCTCTCGCGGTCCTCTTCGTCAGCTCCACCACCGAGACACCGGAGGACTCAACTAGAGTCCCACATTTTCTATTATTATTATTATTATTATTATTATTTTCTATCTTTGTTAATATTTCTTATTTTAGGTTAAGTAGCTTGTAAGTATAACCATTATGTAGTGTTAAGTTATTTACGTTCCAATGAAGTAATCCGTTTATTTACAAAAAAATAAAAAGGTTTTTTATGTTAAGGGTTAGGCGGAACTACCTCAGACGGTGGGGCCAACAAGCATAGGGTATAGGCTCGCTCACCATAACAGAGAGCGACAGCACACCAGCAGCGAGAGAACAACAGACGAACACCTGCAGCAAGAGCAGCAACGGTCACACACAGGCGCACACCGACAACAAGAGAGCAACCGCACAGGCGCACATCAACGGCAAGAGAACGACCGCACACAGGCGCACTTCAACAGAAAGAGATCAACCGCACACAGGCGCACATCAACGGCAAGAGAACGACCGCACACAGGCACACGTCAACAGAAAGAGAGCGACCGCACACAGGCACACGCCAACAGAAAGAGCGACCGAACACACACACACTAGCAAACAAGAGTGCCGACGCGCGCCAGCTGCAAGAGCGCCAGCAGTAAGAGCGCCGACAGCGAGAGAGCCGACGCACACTAGCAACAAGAGCGCCGACGCGCAAGAGCGTCAGCAGTAAAAGCGCCGACAGCAAGAGCGCCGACGCACACTAACAACAAGAGCGCCGACGCACACTAGCAGCAATGCACGCCAGCAGCAGAGAGCAGCGAAACGAAGAGAGCGCTGCAGCCGTAGCAGAGCACGAGCCGAGCGGAAGGCTCGTAGGCAGCAGAGAGGGGAAGAGGAACCACGATGCATGTGCGCTGCAGCGAAGTGCGTGGTCAGCTCAGGCTCGGCGACTGCGCTGCCGGGAAGTGCGTGGTCGGCTCGGCGACTGCGCTGCCAAACCTAACGCCGGCCTGGAGGCTGGGAAGAATTTTGGCGCGTGGACGCTAATTAGTGTGTCGGGACCTCGAAAAACATGCGGAAGTGCAACGAAAAAGTGGACAATTGAACAAAAACATAACAAAGACAACACAAAGTGGCGCGCCGCCGAAGGCAAGAGACAACAACAACAACAATAAAAACAAAGGAAAGACAACACTAGTGACGCGCCGTGAAGGGCAAGTGATAAAAGGGAGAAAACCACAAAAGCGACGCGCCGTTCAGACGGACAACGAGAAGGACACCACGCCAAGGTCGAGGGCACACAGGACAAAGGAAAAGGGCGTGTGGAGTAAGGTGAGCGAGCCACTTGTTGGCCAACTGAGGCCGGAGGCCCGGTACTCCGGGCGAAAACAGTGGGACGGTGCTTAGGTAGGGCATTGTAGGGAAAATAAGTAAAAAGTGAAATGAGAATGAATCTGAAAGTGTCTTATTGGAACAAACAGTGCACAGAGATGGGCGCGACTGCCGGGAAAGAGGCGTGTGTGTGTGTGTGTGTGTGTGTGAGTGATCGCGTGTGAAGGCGGAACGCAAGACTGCGTGGCCCAACTGTTCCGGAGTCTCACTGGTGCGCCAGAAGGTCAATACCCAGCGCATTCAGTGGAGTCTCTGGAGCAGCCGCAAGTCGGTGATCTCGCTAGCTGTTGGTTCATACCCGGCTCCGAGGTCACTCGAGAAGCGGAGGTGGCCACAGGTCGCGCGTTCTTAGCCCTTGCACGCTTGTATGAAGAATATAGGTAAAATTTCGTAAAAAATCATGAAAATTGATATTTTTTATAGAAAGTTTGACCAGTTTGCGGATGGCGTGAAAAAAAACCTCTATAAGTAGAGTGATGTTGCGAAAAAACTGAATATTCATTGACTGTGGAGTGTTGCTGTGTTGTTGATAAATTGATAAATTACTAGGAGTCAATGGAAAACTTGACCAGTTGGAAAATATTTTCAATTGAAATTTTCATATGTTATGTAATTTAACTTCATTTCATACGAAATTTGTCTTTGGAAATTTGCCAAATGAATTTTTCATATGAAATTTTGATTGATGTGATTTAACTTCATTTCATATAAAAATTGAATCTACCTTTGCAAACTTGACAAAAAAAAATTGCTTATGGGATTGAACTTTATTTCATATAAAATTTGACATAACTTTTGAACTTTGACAAACAAATTTTTCATATATTATGTGAGTTAACTTCATTTCATATGGAATTTTTATTAACTTTTATTATGAAGGCAAAAATAATGAAGTTATTTTAAGAGTATTTTAAATGAAATACATGAAAATTGATAAAGTAGTCGATGTCAATGGAAAATTTGATCAGTAGAAATATTTTTCAATTGAAATTTTCATATGTTTTGCGAGTTTACTTCATTTCATATGAAATTTGACTTCACTTTATTTCATATAAAATCTTCTCAACTTTTATTTTCTATGAAAAAAAGTTAAATCACTTGAGTTGTAAGAAGAATATAGGTAAAATTTCATATAAAATCATGAAAATTGGTATTTTCTTATGGAAAATTTGACCAGTTTGCGGATGGCGTGACAAAAAAACTCTATAGATAAAACTTCATATAAAATCATGAAAATTGGTATTTTTTTATGGAAAATTTGACCAGTTTGCGGATGGCGGGACAGAAAACCTCTATAGGTAGAGTGATGTTGCGCAAAAAGTGAAATTTCATTGACTGTGAAGTGTTTTCTTTCCGCCAATGTTATTTAAATATGTATATGAAGGCAAAAAACATGATGTTATTCAAAGTGTGTTTTACATGAAATACATTAAAATTAATAAATTATTAGGGGTCAATAGAAAACTTGACCAGTTTGAAAATTTTTTATATGATTTTTTATATGAATTTTCATATGTTATGTGATTTAACTTCATTTCATAAGAAATTTGTCTTTGGAAATTTTGCCAAATAAATTTTTCATATGAAATTTTGACTGATATGTGATTTAACTTCATTTCATATGAAAATTGAATCTACCTTTGCAAACTTGACAAAAAACCAGTCGAACCCTACAGTCAGGTGCTGACTGTAGAAGGCCATGGATTATTATAGTATCTTTTATTTTCCGTTATTAATAATGAAAATTTTGCATTATTTGGATTATTATTAAGCATTTAAAAATATAAACTTTTTATTCTTATTATTTTATTCGAACGACACGCACAAATTTAATTGACGGATAGAAGAAGAAGAACGCATAAACAATGCAAAAGTGAATACAAGAATTATAAGCATTAGGTAGGGCGAGAGTGCAATAAGTTTATGTATACATTTTTGCTTTTGTCAAACAGTAGTGGTGTCCGCGGAAGTTGTAGAGTAGCTTAGTGGAGTGTGTGCCGGATTCGAAGACCAATGATGTTTGACAGCGTTCGAGTTCGAATCCTGCCGCGATCATCAATGTGTGAAATGTTTTCCTTTTTTTCTTGCTTTTCTATTAAATAATTTTAAAGCGTAACAAACAATACGTTTTAAATTTTTTGGTTCGCAACATATTTAATTAGAACACTTTTATAAACTTTGCCGAATGTTGCACAAATCTGACAGTTGCGTACATGCGCCGAATACGGCAATTGATGTGTGTTAGAGCGGGACGCCGAAACGTAAATGTGCAAATGCAGACATGCATGTATCGGCGTCCCGCTCTAACATTTGTAACTTATTGAGTGTCTTAAATATTGCAAAAAAAAAAAGAGATTCAATTTTTGAAAACTATTTTTATTGATATTTAATTAAATAACTGTAGTTTTCATTTAAGCTTATAGGAATAAAAAAATAACCAAAAAAAAAGTAATTAAAATAAAAAGTTTCACCAGCCGGCCGCACATGGGATTCGAACTCACACACGCAGGACCGCTGTCCGCCACTCTAAACACTAAGCCACCGCCTCATTTATTGACTGGTCGGCAAAGTTGCATTCTGAGCTAATTATGTTACCATTCTATGCAAATAAAAAGTTTTGTAAAATGCTGTGTGTCCGACGATTCGAACTTCGGTATGATGCGTAAATTAGGTCTTAATATGCGCAGAGGTATACGTTCAAATTGAGTTTAATTCCGATCATATCTCACTTATTTTTAGTCCGATTTCTATGAAATTTTCAGAAAACACCCGTGGCATTTGTATTTGTCATGTGAGATATACAACTTTTGTTGTTGGGTGTATATTGTGTATATTAAATCGTTATTACTGATTTACAGAGGCGGGAAGGGGCGTGGCCAAATTTCAAAAAAACTTTGAAACACTGCAACATACATGGATGTTGTCACAAAATTTGAAGACTCTAGCTCTTATAGTTTCTGAGATCCAGGTGTTCATACAGACAGACAGACGGACAGACGGACAGACAGACAGACATCAATCGACTCGGCTGTTGATACTGATTCAGAATATATATAGTTTATGGGGTCGGAGATGCCTCCTTCTGCCTGTTACGCACAAACTCGTTCCGACAAACATAGTAGACCATGAATTTTTTTAAAATCCATGGCCTAAAAATTGCTTATGGGATTGAACTTTATTTCATATAAAATTTGACAGACCTTTTGAACTTTGACAAACAAATTTTCATATGTTATGTCAGTTAACTTCATTTCATATGAAATTTGACCTCACTTTATTTCATATGAAATTTTTCTTAACTTTTATTATAAAAGCAAAAATAATTAAATTATTTAAAGTGTATTTTACATAAAAAAAACAAGAGCAACAGTCGAGCGGCACGCGATAGTGAGATACCCTTCGACCTTTTTGAAACGTAAAGAGTCAATAATTGTACAATACTTCTACTTAATAGAAATATCGTAACATAAGCCTTTATATGCGTCTGTGTATGAATACGTGTATATGCGTGTATAATTTTATTGGTCAAACACAAATGTATGTATGTGTGTGTGTGCGTTTGAATGCAAAAAATGCCTGTGCATAGAAAAGAAGAGAAGAACAACAGATGGCGCTACGCACTCGCATTCTCTTTCCTTTTCTTTCCTACATGAGCATTGCAATGACGTCACAGCTTGCTGGTCTGTATACAAAATCAAAGCGAACAAGGTTTTTGTTTAATAACTTCTGTGTTTGTTGTCCGATCGGATTGGAATTTTGACGTTATGTTGGTATTATAATTAGCTAAGTATAGTCTTACTCAGAATGTTGTTTATATGTCGCTCGCAAATCAGCTAAAAAGATGAAAAATATTGATTTGCGTGGGCGGGGGGGGTGGAACCCAACATTTGAAATAAACTTCACATGGCCCGGATAAACAGAAACCTTCATGCCAAATTTGGTGTCTCTAGATTTTATAATACCTGAGATCTGTGTGTTCATCCGGACATCCAGACATCCAGACATCCAGACATCCGGACAGACAGACAGACATGGCTTAATCGACTTGGCTAGTGATCCTGAGCAAGAATATATATACTTTGTGGGGTCTCTCACGCCTCCTTCTACCTGTTACATACATTTGCACAAAGTTAGTATACCCTTTTTTGACAATTTTCAATGGTCGAAGGGTATAATAAAAATTGGTAAACTAGTCGAAGTCAATGGAAAATTTGACCGGTTAAAAAGTTTTTTCAACTGAAATTTTCATATGTTTTGTGAGTTTACTTCATTTCATATAAAATTTGACTTCACTTTATTTCATATAAAATCTTTTCAACTTTTATTTTCTGTGAAATTTTTCTATAATACCTTATATGTAAGCAAAAATAATTAAATTATTTAAAGTGTATTTTACATAAAATACATGAAAATTGATAAAGTAGTTGAAGTCAATGGAAAATTTGACCAGTTAATAAGTTTTTTCATCTGAAATTTTCATATGTTTTGTTTTTACCTCATCTCATATGAAATTTGACTTCAATTTATTTCATATGAAATCTTTTCAACTTATATTTTCTATGAAATTTTTATTATATTAATTTATATGTAAGGAAAAAAAGTTAAGTCACTTGAGTTGTGAGAATTATGTAGGTAAAATATCATAAAAAATTATGAAATTTTGAATTTTCTTTTGGAAAATTTGACCAGTTTGCGGATGGCGGGACAAAAAACCTCTATAGGTAGAGTGATGTTGCTCAAAAAGTGAAATTTCATTGACTGTGGAGTGTTGTCTGCCGGCAATGTTATTTAAATATATGCAGGCAAAAAAAAATGAAGTTATTTAAAGTGTGTTTTACATGAAATACTTTAAAATTGATAAATTATCAGGGGACAATGGAAAATTTGACCAGTTTGAAAATTTTCTATATGAAATTTTCATATGTTATGTTATTTAACTTCATTTCAAATAAAACTTGTCTTTGGAAATTTGTCATATAAATTTTTCATATGAAATTTTGATTGATATGTGATTTAACTTCATTTCATATGAAAATTGAATATACCTTTGCAAATTTGACAAAAAAAATTCTTATGGGATTTAACTTTATTTCATATAAAATTTTACTTAACTTTTGAAATTGACAAACAAATTTTTCATGAGTTAACTTCAGTTCAAATGAAATTATTTTGTTGTAGCGTGCGTTTATTTATTTAAAATCTGTCCTAGTGGACAATAATTAAATGGTTTTGCGGGTGAACATTGACTTAAGGGATACTATTGTGCATGTATTTGGGGCGGGTTTGAAATTTGCTTGTTATTGCTGTGGTAGATCAAGGGGATGTCTTCTCATTAGACGTCTGCTTGTCTGGCTGTTGTCCAACAGGTTGATGGCGAGGTGGTTGGGGTGGTTCTCGAGCCTTTTCAGGTATCTCTCGCTGAGCCTGGACTTGCGGGATTCAAAGTTCTCTGTATATGGCGACATTCTCATGGTAGGGATGCGCATTACAGGCTATTCTCAAGCACCTGTTCTGGAACCGCTGTATTCGCAGGCGAATCGTGTGGCTTGCCGTGCCCCACAGCTGTATCCCGTAGGTCCAGATGGGCTTGAGAATTGCCTTGTAAACCAGGATTTTGAGGCTCTGCCTCAGCTTGGACCTTCTCCCAATGAGCCATTGCATCTGCCTCAGGCGCGCATCGGATGTAGAGCGTCCATTTGCCTTTGAATTGTTTCGGAGGCTTCTCGTGGGTCAGATGAAGAGGCGAGGATAGCAGTGTCGTCTGCATATGTCGCTATCGTTAGGCTCCTGGAGGGGATTATGGGAAGGTCTGCGGTGTAAAGGGTGTAGAGGATTGGTCCGAGCACACTGCCTTGCGGAACTCCAGCTCTGATCAGTCTGGGTAGGCTTATTGCACTTCCGCATCTGACTTGGAATGCTCTTCCCTCAGTGTAGGATTTAAGGAGCGTAAAATGGGGGCTTGGGAGGCAGGATTTAAGTTTATGGAGGAGTCCAGGATGCCAAACTCTGTCAAATGCCTGCTTCACGTCGAGCATTACAGCGCAGCAGTAATTCTTCTGCTCGAATGCATCGAGGATGCGTTCGAAAAGCCGGTGGCACTGCTCCGGTGTTCCAAACTGGTGATCGGGGATCAAACCGGCCTCGTCCAGTACAGGCAATACTCTGCGCAAAAATACTCTTTCGAGTATTTTGGAGAGGATTGCCAGTAAGCTGATCGGACGATAGGAGGCTAGGTTGGCTTCAGGCTTACCAGGCATAAGGAGGACAATGACCTTTGCTTTTTTCCATTCTTCCGGGAAGTACCCTAGCCGGAAGCAGCTGTTGTAAATTCTGGACAGCATTTGTGTGCAGGGGAATAGAAGCATTTTTAAGGCTGCCGCATCTATACGATCCAGGCCCGGGGTTGCTGTTCTTCAGAAGGGCAACCTCCTGCGCAACTTCCTAGTTTGAAGTCAAATTTCATATGAGATGAGGTAAAAAGAAAACATATGAAAATTTCATTTGAAAAAATTTTTAGTCTAGTAAAATGTTCAATTGAATTCGACTACTTTATCAATTTTCATGTATTTCATGTAAAATACACTTTAAATAACTTCATTATTTTTGACATCATATATTTAAATAACACTGCCGGCAAGCCAACACTCCACAGTCAATGAAATTTCACTTTTTGCGCAACATTTCTCTACCTATAGAGGTTTTTTGTCACGCCATCCGCAAACTGGTCAAATTTTCCAAAAGAAAATTCCAATTTTCATAATTTTTTATGATATTTTACCTATATAATTCTCACAACTCAAGTGACTTAACTTCTTTTCCTTACATATAGAATGATATAAGAAAAATGTCAAAGAAAATATAAGTTGAAAAGATTTCATATGAAATAAATTGAAGTCAAATTTCATATGAGATGAGGTAAAAACAAAACATATGAAAATTTCATTTGAAAAAATTTTTAGACTAGTAAAATGTTCAATTGAATTCGACTACTTTATCAATTTTCATGTATTTCATGTAAAATACACTTTAAATAACTTAATTATTTTTGCCTTCATAATAAAAGTTAAGAAAAATTTCATATGAAATAAAGTGAAGTCAAATTTCATATGAAATGAAGTTAACTCACATAAGATATGAACAATTTGTTTGTCAAATTTCAAAAGTTAAGTCAAATTTCATATAAAATGAAGTTAAATCCCATAAGAAATTTTTTTTGTCAAATTTGCAAAGCTAGATTCAATTTTCATGAAATGAAGTTAAATCACATATCAATAAAATTTCATATGAAAAATTTATTTCACAAATTTCCAAAGACAAATTTCATATGAAATGAAGTTAAATCACATAACATATGAAAATTTCATATGAAAAAATTTTCAAGGTGGTCAAGTTTTCCATTGACTCCTAATAGTTTATCAATTTTAATGTATTTCATGTAAAATACACTTTAAATAACTTCATTATTTTTTCCTTCATATATATAAATAACATTGCCGGGAAGACAACACTCCACAGTCAATGAAATTTCACTTTTTGAGCAACATCACTCTACCTATAGAGGTTTTTTGTCACGCCATCCAACTTTCATATGTTATGTGATTTAACTTCATTTCGTTACATATAAAGTAATATATGAAAAAATTTCATAGGAAAAAAAAAGTTGAAAAGATTTTATATGAAATAAAGTGAAGTCAAATTTCATATGAAATGAAGTTAACTCACATAACATATGAAAAATTTGTTTGTCAAATTTCAAAAGTTAAGTCAAATTTCATATGAAATGAAGTTAAATCCCACAAGAAATTTTTTTTTTGATAAGTTTGCAAAGGTAGATTCAATTTTCATATGAAATGAAGTTAAATCACATATCAATCAAAATTTCATATAAAAAATTTATTTGGTTAAATTTCCAAAGACAAATTTCATATGAAATGAAGTTAAATCACATAACATATGAAAATTACGTATAAAATAAATATTTCATGTAAATCACACTTTGAATAACTTCATTTTTTTTGCCTGCATATATTTAAATAACATTGCCGGCAAGACAACACTTCACAGTCAATGAAATTTCACTTTTTGCACAACATCACTCTACCTATAGAGTTTTATTGTCACGCCATCCGCAAACTGGTCAAATTTACTATAAAAAAAATACCAATTTTCATGATTTTATATGAAGTTTTACCTATATTCTTCTCACACCTCAAGTGATTTAACTTTTTTTCGCTACATACAAGGTATTTTAAGAAAAATTTCATAGAAAATAAAAATTGAAAAGATTTTATATGAAATAAAGTGAAGTCAAATTTCATATGAAATGAAGTAAAGTCACAAAACATACGACAATTTCAGTTGAAAAAACTTTTTAACTGGTCAAATTTTCCATTGACTTCGACTACTTTTTTTCATGTATTTCATATGAAATACACTAAATAATTTAATTATTTTTGCCTTCATAATAAAAGTTAAGAAAAATTTCATATGAAATAAAGTGAAGTCAAATTTCATATGAAATGAAGTTAACTCACATAAGATATGAAAAATTTGTTTGTCAAATTTCAAAAGTTAAGTCAAATTTCATATGAAATGAAGTTAAATCCCATAAGAAATTTTTTTTTGTCAAATTTGCAAAGCTAGATTCAATTTTCATGAAATGAAGTTAAATCACATATCAATAAAATTTCATATGAAAAATTTATTTCACAAATTTCCAAAGACAAATTTCATATGAAATGAAGTTAAATCACATAACATATGAAAATTTCATATGAAAAAATTTTCAAGGTGGTCAAGTTTTCCATTGACTCCTAATAGTTTATCAATTTTAATGTATTTCATGTAAAATACACTTTAAATAACTTCATTATTTTTTCCTTCATATATATAAATAACATTGCCGGGAAGACAACACTCCACAGTCAATGAAATTTCACTTTTTGAGCAACATCACTCTACCTATAGAGGTTTTTTGTCACGCCATCCAACTTTCATATGTTATGTGATTTAACTTCATTTCGTTACATATAAAGTAATATATGAAAAATTTCATAGGAAAAAAAGTTGAAAAGATTTTATATGAAATAAAGTGAAGTCAAATTTCATATGAAATGAAGTTAACTCACATAACATATGAAAAATTTGTTTGTCAAATTTCAAAAGTTAAGTCAAATTTCATATGAAATGAAGTTAAATCCCACAAGAAATTTTTTTTGATAAGTTTGCAAAGGTAGATTCAATTTTCATATGAAATGCAGTTAAATCACATATCAATCAAAATTTCATATAAAAAATTTATTTGGTTAAATTTCCAAAGACAAATTTCATATGAAATGAAGTTAAATCACATAACATATGAAAATTACGTATAAAATAAATATTTCATGTAAATCACACTTTGAATAACTTCATTTTTTTTGCCTGCATATATTTAAATAACATTGCCGGCAAGACAACACTTCACAGTCAATGAAATTTCACTTTTTGCACAACATCACTCTACCTATAGAGTTTTATTGTCACGCCATCCGCAAACTGGTCACATTTACTATAAAAAAATACCAATTTTCATGATTTTATATGAAGTTTTACCTATATTCTTCTCACACCTCAAGTGATTTAACTTTTTTTCGCTACATACAAGGTATTTTAAGAAAAATTTCATAGAAAATAAAAATTGAAAAGATTTTATATGAAATAAAGTGAAGTCAAATTTCATATGAAATGAAGTAAAGTCACAAAACATACGACAATTTCAGTTGAAAAAACTTTTTAACTGGTCAAATTTTCCATTGACTTCGACTACTTTTTTTCATGTATTTCATATGAAATACACTAAATAATTTAATTATTTTTGCTTTCATAATAAAAGTTAAGAAAAATGTCATATGAAATAAAGTGAAGTCAAATTTCATATGAAATGAAGTTAACTCACATAACATATGAAAAATTTGTTTGTCAAAGTTCAAAAGTTATGTCAAATTTTATATGAAATAAAGTTCAATCCCATAAGAAGTTTTTTTTTTTGCCAAGTTTGCAAAGGTAGATTCAATTTTCATATGATATTAAGTTAAATCACATATCAATCAAAATTTCATATGAAAAATTTATTTGGCAAAATTTGCAAAGACAAGTTTCATATGAAATGAAGTTAAATAACATAACATATGAAAATTTCATATAAAAATTTTCAAACTGGTCAAATTTTCCATTGACCCCTGATAATTTATCAATTTAATGTATTTCATGTAAAACACACTTTGAATAAATTCATTTTTGTTGCCTTCATATATTTAAATAACATTGCCGGGAAGACAACACTCCACAGTCAATGAAATTTCACTTTTTGCGCAACATCACTCTACTTATAGAGGTTTTTTGTCACGCCATCCGCAAACTGGTCAAATTTTCCATAAGAAAATTCCAATTTTCATAATTTTTTATGATATTTTACCTATATAATTCTCACAACTCAAGTGACTTAACTTCTTTTCCTTACATATAGAATGATATAAGAAAAATGTCAAAGAAAATATAAGTTGAAAAGATTTCATATGAAATAAATTGAAGTCAACTTTCATATGAGATGAGGTAAAAGAAAACATATGAAAATTTCATTTGAAAAAATTTTTAGTCTAGTAAAATGTTCAATTGAATTCGACTACTTTATCAATTTTCATGTATTTCATGTAAAATACACTTTAAATAACTTCATTATTTTTGACATCATATATTTAAATAACACTGCCGGCAAGCCAACACTCCACAGTCAATGAAATTTCACTTTTTGCGCAACATTTCTCTACCTATAGAGGTTTTTTGTCACGCCATCCGCAAACTGGTCAAATTTTCCAAAAGAAAATTCCAATTTTCATAATTTTTTATGATATTTTACCTATATAATTCTCACAACTCAAGTGACTTAACTTCTTTTCCTTACATATAGAATGATATAAGAAAAATGTCAAAGAAAATATAAGTTGAAAAGATTTCATATGAAATAAATTGAAGTCAAATTTCATATGAGATGAGGTAAAAACAAAACATATGAAAATTTCATTTGAAAAAATTTTTAGACTAGTAAAATGTTCAATTGAATTCGACTACTTTATCAATTTTCATGTATTTCATGTAAAATACACTTTAAATAACTTAATTATTTTTGCCTTCATAATAAAAGTTAAGGCAAATTTCTTATGAAAGAAAGTGAAGTCAAATTTCATATGAAATGAAGTTAACTCACATAAGATATTAAAAATTTTTTTGTCAAATTTCAAAAGTTAAGTCAAATTTCATATGAAATGAAGTTAAATCCCATAAGAAATTTTTTTTTTGTCAAATTTGCAAAGCTAGATTCAATTTTCATGAAATGAAGTTAAATCACATATCAATAAAATTTCATATGAAAAATTTATTTCACAAATTTCCAAAGACAAATTTCATATGAAATGAAGTTAAATCACATAACATATGAAAATTTCATATGAAAAAATTTTCAAGGTGGTCAAGTTTTCCATTGACTCCTAATAGTTTATCAATTTTAATGTATTTCATGTAAAATACACTTTAAATAACTTCATTATTTTTTCCTTCATATATATAAATAACATTGCCGGGAAGACAACACTCCACAGTCAATGAAATTTCACTTTTGAGCAACATCACTCTACCTATAGAGGTTTTTTGTCACGCCATCCAACTTTCATATGTTATGTGATTTAACTTCATTTCGTTACATATAAAGTAATATATGAAAAATATCATAGGAAATAAAAGTTGAAAAGATTTTATATGAAATAAAGTGAAGTCAAATTTCATATGAAATGAAGTTAACTCACATAACATATGAAAAATTTGTTTGTCAAATTTCAAAAGTTAAGTCAAATTTCATATGAAATGAAGTTAAATCCCACAAGAAATTTTTTTGATAAGTTTGCAAAGGTAGATTCAATTTTCATATGAAATGAAGTTAAATCACATATCAATCAAAATTTCATATAAAAAATTTATTTGGTAAAATTTCCAAAGACAAATTTCATATGAAATGAAGTTAAATCACATAACATATGAAAATTACGTATAAAATAAATATTTCATGTAAATCACACTTTGAATAACTTCATTTTTTTTGCCTGCATATATTTAAATAACATTGCCGGCAAGACAACACTTCACAGTCAATGAAATTTCACTTTTTGCACAACATCACTCTACCTATAGAGTTTTATTGTCACGCCATCCGCAAACTGGTCAAATTTACTATAAAAAAAAATACCAATTTTCATGATTTTATATGAAGTTTTACCTATATTCTTCTCACACCTCAAGTGATTTAACTTTTTTTCGCTACATACAAGGTATTTTAAGAAAAATTTCATAGAAAATAAAAATTGAAAAGATTTTATATGAAATAAAGTGAAGTCAAATTTCATATGAAATGAAGTAAAGTCACAAAACATACGACAATTTCAGTTGAAAAAACTTTTTAACTGGTCAAATTTTCCATTGACTTCGACTACTTTTTTCATGTATTTCATATGAAATACACTAAATAATTTAATTATTTTTGCTTTCATAATAAAAGTTAAGAAAAATGTCATATGAAATAAAGTGAAGTCAAATTTCATATGAAATGAAGTTAACTCACATAACATATGAAAAATTTGTTTGTCAAAGTTCAAAAGTTATGTCAAATTTTATATGAAATAAAGTTCAATCCCATAAGAAGTTTTTTTTTGCCAAGTTTGCAAAGGTAGATTCAATTTTCATATGATATTAAGTTAAATCACATATCAATCAAAATTTCATATGAAAAATTTATTTGGCAAAATTTGCAAAGACAAGTTTCATATGAAATGAATTTAAATAACATAACATATGAAAATTTCATATAAAAAATTTTCAAACTGGTCAAATTTTCCATTGACCTCTGATAATTTATCAATTTTAATGTATTTCATGTAAAACACACTTTGAATAACTTCATTTTTGTTGCCTTCATATATTTAAATAACATTGCCGGGAAGACAACACTCCACAGTCAATGAAATTTCACTTTTTGAGCAACATCACTCTACCTATAGAGGTTTTTTGTCACGCCATCCGCAAACTGGTCAAATTTTCCATAAGAAAATTCCAATTTTCATAATTTTTTATGATATTTTACCTATATAATTCTCACAACTCAAGTGATTTAACTTTTTTCGCTACATACAAGGTATTTTAAGAAAAATTTCATAGAAAATAAAAATTGAAAAGATTTTATATGAAATTCAATTTCATATGAAAAATTTATTTGGCAAAATTTGCAAAGACAAGTTTCATATGAAATGAATTTAAATAACATAACATATGAAAATTTCATATAAAAAATTTTCAAACTGGTCAAATTTTCCATTGACCTCTGATAATTTATCAATTTTAATGTATTTCACAACCCAACGGTATCGCTACCACTACCAACGCACTCGTGTGTGCCTGTTATCAGCAGTTACAGTTACCTTTGGCTGAAGCAACTGCGATCAACTCAACAGCAGCCACGTGGTGCGGTTGGTACACCGATAAACGGTACCTACCGTGCCACCTACCCCTCATCCCCCACTCCGAGACAATATGGACTGGCAAGCCCCTCCGCTGGCTAAAGCGCCGAGAAAAAAGGCGCTCAAGGCGAAGGAAAAGAGCAGCAGCTCAAGCGAAAGCAGCTCCTCGGAATCAGAGCCTGGGGAAGTCAAGCGCAAAGCAGTGAGCAGGGACGCCAAAGAGGCCGCCGACAACGTGCCCAGCACCAGCGCAGCTCTGCGCAAGAATCTGGCAAATAACTCTTTCGGATTACTGTCGAAAACTGTGGACGAAGACGATGACGACGAGAACACCGACGACGAACAGCAAACCGCTGATGAGGAAACTGCTCCAACAACCACTCGTCACCGTTGAGCCTCCACTGAAGTTCAACGATGTACCGGAGTGCTTTAGATGTCAAGGGTTCGGACACACTCAGCGCTACTGCTTCCTAGAATTTCGCTGCGTCAAGTGTGGTGGCCTTCACGACTCCAGGGGTTGTGAAAAAAAGGACGACGAGAAAGCATGCTGCCTACATGGCCAAGCCGACCACACCGCGTCGTTCAGAGGGTGCCCCACCTATAAGAAGGCTAAGGCTCAACAAGCGCCCAAACAAGTCCCAAGAAAAAAACCCCCTAGATACCGCATAACAGTAAGGCATCTCAGTGAGTTCTTCGAGCATCTTGGGCCCCGCTTCATAGCAGCCGTAGATTTTAACGTTAAACACTTTTGGTTGGGATCACGCGCCAACAACCCCAAAGGGAAAACGCTGTATGAGTACGTGCAACGCCACAGCCTGGACTGCCACTCCACTGGCGAGCCCACTCACTGGCCAACCGATCCCCTCAAGACTCCAGACCTGCTGGACTTTGCTGTGTCGAAAGGCATAGGGTATGCGAAGATTAGCTGCACAATAAATGCTGATCTCCTGTCAGACCACTGTGCAATAAACGTGCTAATCAACACGCCAGTTCTCAGGAAAACCCCGCTCAGGAGGCTCACTGGAAAACACACCGACGCCGCCAAGTTCGCGTCCTTGATGCTCTCCGCCGTCAATCCGAACCCCATCCTCAACACACCCAGGGACATTGACAAAGCTATCGGGAATCTCACAAATGCATAACGCTGCGGATTTCGAAAGCCCACCGCCACCAAAGACTGCGAGAACTAACGAAGTAACTCTCTTGGTGATCGGTCGTGTTTGGCTTTTGCTCTTGAAATTTTCATTCTATTTTTGCCTTAACTCACTAATTAATTAGTTTTGTGAATTTAAGAGCAGTGCTAATTAGTCAATGGTAACTTTGTGCATACAATATTAACATAGTGATCGTTGGTGTTATTAGTAATTAGCAATTTTAAATTGAATTCTGTGCATTTACTTTCGCTGGCGCGTCTTTCAGCGTCTTGTTATTTGTTTTTGTTTTTCCTTAATTTTCACACTCCTACGCTCTTTCGCTCTCTCACGTCTACTACGCTCTCATAGTGCGCTGCTTTGTGTCAACGTAACAGCTGTAGTTGTTGTTTATTTTTTCTTCTCTCGCTTTAAGGTTACTCATTTACGCTCTCTTACTCTCACGGCTTAGTCGGCTCTCCGATTGAACTTTTGTAATCAGCTGCTCTCTGTAACTGTTATTTGCTAGCTTCTTTGCGTTTTGTTTTTGCTTGTTGCTTTCAATTTGTCTCTGTAAATAAATTTTTTGTTTTGGTGTTCCCTACTCTCGTTGAGGCATATTAATTTTGCTTGAAATGGAGGCCTGTTGTGCAATCACACATAAGTGTTCGGCCGATTCAAAGCCGGACTTTGTCTCTTGCTGGTTATGCGACAAGGTCTTTCATGTCAAATGCGCTGGCCTAACCGTCCGCATTAAGGACAACATAACAAGCTACAATCAGAATTTATTGATGTATAAGCTAAATTTAAATCCTTTGACTTTGATGAGCCTATTAATTACTCGCCGTCGACTTCTTCTGGCATAACTTCGCCTAAAATACGGAGCGACAATCTTCCGGCACCTCCAACCGTTCGTCCAACCTCCCCAACCACTCCGGCTAACTAACGTGATCCTCCAACCCTGGTTGTCACCTCTCCTTCGCCTGTGCCTAACAAGGCGCCAAAAACTGTTCCCAACACAAAAGCACTTGTTGTTGTGAAACCAAAGAAACTGGTTTTCGTTTCTCGACTTGCACCTGATCTTCGATTGAAGATGTAAAAACTTATATTCAATCAAAAATATCAGTAACAAATGTTGTCGTAGAGAAATTTAAATTTAATTATTCACGAGATATCGCGTCTTTTAAAATAAGTATTCCTGCTGATAATTTTCAATCCGTTTGTAGCGGAACCTTCTGGCCGCCAGAATTAATTGTAAAGGAGTACTCTCCTAAACAAAAGAGTCGTACGGCGGTATCACTCCCTACAGCAGTTCCTTCTTCTTCTTCTAGTGGGAAATAAAAAAATCGGTAGAATTAGCCTTTCTTTTTCTTGCCTACCAGAACGTTACAGGCCTTAACACTAAGTTTTCTAAATTATATGTTGATTGTCTATCCTTTGATTATCACTTACTAATATTTACTGAAACTTGGTTGAAACCTGAAGTAGAAAATTGCTCAATCTTTCCTAATAAGTACACCTCTTTCAGATGTGATCGTTTATCACGAACTGGAGGCGGTGTTCTAATAGCTGTAAAGTCAGATATTTCTTCTGAATTTGTTTCAATAGACCATAGTTCTCTTTTGGAATTTGTATGTGTAAAGGTGAAACTGAATCAAATTTCAATTTATATTACCTGTTCTTATATTCCCCCTTCATCTGACATTTCCGTCTACTTGAACCATCTCTCATCTATCCAATCCGTTGCATCCAAACTATCTGATAGAGATTATCTACTAGTTTTTGGTGATTTTAATTAACCAGAAGTTGGTTGGTCATTTCAATCGGGTACTCTGGTGCCCTCTGTATTCAATTCTTTTTTAAATACCCTTTCTGAACTTTCTTTATACCAACTTAATAATGTTCCTAATTGTAGTGGTAGAATTCTGGATTTAGTATTTTCGTCTGACTTACGACATAATACCATCTCTAGAATTAATCCTTTAGTTCATCTTGAAGATACCTATCATCCTACGTTTGACCTAGTTCTAACTCTGCCTACTCCTGTGCAAACTGCAACTGCTCCAAGTAAAGTAAAGTCGCGTTGTTTTCGTAAGACCGATTTTGAAAAACTTAATTTTTTGATTTTGGAACATGATTGGTCTTTCCTTTACTCATGTTCTGATTTAAGCACTTGCATCTCATTTTTTTATTCTTCAATGAATTCATTTTTTGATCAATGTGTTCCTCTTGCTTTTCCCGTAAAGTCCAACAGGCCACCTTGGTTCTCTCGTGAACTCATAAGATTAAAAAATTTGAAATCACGTTATTTTAAGAAATTTAAACTTACTGGTGAACCTTTCGATTTTTCACGATATATTTCTGCCAGAGCAAGCTTTATTGCTCTGAATGCAAGTCATTACAACGACTATTTGAGACGTTGTCGTTTGCAGTTCGCCCAGGACCCTAAGCAGTTTTACATTTTCGTCAATCTTAATCGTAAATCTAATAGTTTCCCTTCGTCTTTATTTTTCGGAAAAAATTAAGCAAGCAGTGATCAGGCCGCTGCCGATTTGTTTGTAGACTTTTTTTCAATATACCTACTCAAATAAACTTTATACATCTTCCGCTCATCCATATCCTTACCCTATTAATAATTTTAACACCCTTTTCTGTCCTACTATTAACAAAACTTCTTTACTTAACGATCTAAAATCAGTGAAGCCTGTTTTCTCTCCTGGCCCGGATGGTGTTCCTGGATGTGTGCTAAGATTTTGTGCTGATTCCCTTCTTAAGCCAATCTTTAAGCTGCTTGACTTGTCACTATCTAATAGTCATTTTCCACCTATTTGGAAAAACTCTTTTTCCATTCCTCTTCACAAAAGTGGATCAAACCATGATGTGAAGAACTATAGGTGTATATCTAAATTGTCCGCTATACCTAAGATTTTTGAAAAAAATTTTACGGCTGAATTAACTTTTATGTGTAAATCAATAATTTCGCCCCATCAACACGGGTTTGTGAAGGCAAGCTCTACAGCTATAGGTAGAGTGATGTCAATGGAAAACTTCACCAGTTTAAAAATTTTTTCATATGAAATTTTCATATGTTATGTGATTTAACTTCATTTCATATGAAATTTGTCTTTGGAAATTTGTGAAATAAATTTTTCATATGAAATTTTATTGATATCTGATTTAACTTCATTTCATGAAAATTGAATCTAGCTTTGCAAATTTGACAAAAAAAAATTTCTTATGGGATTTAACTTCATTTCATATGAAATTTGACTTCACTTTATTTCATATGAAATTTTTCTTAACTTTTATTATGAAGGCAAAAATAATAAAGTTATTTAAAGTGTATTTTACATGAAATACATGAAAATTGATAAAGTAGTCGAATTCAATTGAACATTTTACTAGTCTAAAAATTTTTTCAAATGAAATTTTCATATGTTTTGTTTTTTACCTCATCTCATATGAAATTTGACTTCAATTTATTTCATATGAAATCTTTACAACTTATATTTTCTTTGACATTTTTCTTATATCATTCTATATGTAAGGAAAAGAAGTTAAGTCACTTGAGTTGTGAGAATTATATAGGTAAAATATCATAAAAAATTATGAAAATTGGAATTTTCTTATGGAAAATTTGACCAGTTTGCGGATGGCGTGACAAAAAACCTCTATAGGTAGAGTGATGTTGCTCAAAAAGTGAAATTTCATTGACTGTGGAGTGTTGTCTTCCCGGCAATGTTATTTAAATATATGAAGGCAACAAAAATGAAATTATTCAAAGTGTGTTTTACATGAAATACATTAAATTGATAAATTATCAGGGGTCAATGGAAAATTTGACCAGTTTGAAAATTTTTTATATGAAATTTTCATATGTTATGTTATTTAACTTCATTTCATATGAAACTTGTCTTTGCAAATTTTGCCAAATAAATTTTTCATATGAAATTTTGATTGATATGTGATTTAACTTAATATCATATGAAAATTGAATCTACCTTTGCAAACTTGGCAAAAAAAAAACTTCTTATGGGATTGAACTTTATTTCATATAAAATTTGACATAACTTTTGAACTTTGACAAACAAATTTTTCATATGTTATGTGAGTTAACTTCATTTCATATGAAATTTGACTTCACTTTATTTCATATGACATTTTTCTTAACTTTTATTATGAAAGCAAAAATAATTAAATTATTTAGTGTATTTCATATGAAATACATGAAAAAAGTAGTCGAAGTCAATGGAAAATTTGACCAGTTAAAAAGTTTTTTCAACTGAAATTGTCGTATGTTTTGTGACTTTACTTCATTTCATATGAAATTTGACTTCACTTTATTTCATATAAAATCTTTTCAATTTTTATTTTCTATGAAATTTTTCTTAAAATACCTTGTATGTAGCGAAAAAAAGTTAAATCACTTGAGGTGTGAGAAGAATATAGGTAAAACTTCATATAAAATCATGAAAATTGGTATTTTTTTTATAGTAAATTTGACCAGTTTGCGGATGGCGTGACAATAAAACTCTATAGGTAGAGTGATGTTGTGCAAAAAGTGAAATTTCATTGACTGTGAAGTGTTGTCTTGCCGGCAATGTTATTTAAATATATGCAGGCAAAAAAAATGAAGTTATTCAAAGTGTGATTTACATGAAATATTTATTTTATACGTAATTTTCATATGTTATGTGATTTAACTTCATTTCATATGAAATTTGTCTTTGGAAATTTTACCAAATAAATTTTTTATATGAAATTTTGATTGATATGTGATTTAACTTCATTTCATATGAAAATTGAATCTACCTTTGCAAACTTATCAAAAAAAAATTTCTTGTGGGATTTAACTTCATTTCATATGAAATTTGACTTAACTTTTGAAATTTGACAAACAAATTTTTCATATGTTATGTGAGTTAACTTCATTTCATATGAAATTTGACTTCACTTTATTTCATATAAAATCTTTTCAACTTTTTTTTCCTATGAAATTTTTCATATATTACTTTATATGTAACGAAATGAAGTTAAATCACATAACATATGAAAGTTGGATGGCGTGACAAAAAACCTCTATAGGTAGAGTGATGTTGCTCAAAAAGTGAAATTTCATTGACTGTGGAGTGTTGTCTTCCCGGCAATGTTATTTATATATATGAAGGAAAAAATAATGAAGTTATTTAAAGTGTATTTTACATGAAATACATTAAAATTGATAAACTATTAGGAGTCAATGGAAAACTTGACCACCTTGAAAATTTTTTCATATGAAATTTTCATATGTTATGTGATTTAACTTCATTTCATATGAAATTTGTCTTTGGAAATTTGTGAAATAAATTTTTCATATGAAATTTTATTGATATGTGATTTAACTTCATTTCATGAAAATTGAATCTAGCTTTGCAAATTTGACAAAAAAAAATTTCTTATGGGATTTAACTTCATTTCATATGAAATTTGACTTAACTTTTGAAATTTGACAAACAAATTTTTCATATCTTATGTGAGTTAACTTCATTTCATATGAAATTTGACTTCACTTTATTTCATATGAAATTTTTCTTAACTTTTATTATGAAGGCAAAAATAATTAAGTTATTTAAAGTGTATTTTACATGAAATACATGAAAATTGATAAAGTAGTCGAATTCAATTGAACATTTTACTAGTCTAAAAATTTTTCAAATGAAATTTTCATATGTTTTGTTTTTACCTCATCTCATATGAAATTTGACTTCAATTTATTTCATATGAAATCTTTTCAACTTATATTTTCTTTGACATTTTTCTTATATCATTCTATATGTAAGGAAAAGAAGTTAAGTCACATGAGTTGTGAGAATTATATAGGTAAAATATCATAAAAAATTATGAAAATTGGAATTTTCTTTTGGAAAATTTGACCAGTTTGCGGATGGCGTGACAAAAACCCTCTATAGGTAGAGAAATGTTGCGCAAAAAGTGAAATTTCATTGACTGTGGAGTGTTGGCTTGCCGGCAGTGTTATTTAAATATATGATGTCAAAAATAATGAAGTTATTTAACCCTCCGTCGGGTGGCATGGTCTGGC
The DNA here is from genome assembly GCA_018903695.1 of Zaprionus gabonicus. Taxonomy (NCBI): domain Eukaryota; kingdom Metazoa; phylum Arthropoda; class Insecta; order Diptera; family Drosophilidae; genus Zaprionus; species Zaprionus gabonicus. Next base: position 18,316 of record JAEIFO010001487.1, on the reverse strand, counting down.
CAGACCATTTTCGATTTTGATTAAAAAAAAAATATACTTCTAATTGAGCTATCGACTTAAAATTTCTTGACTTTTCCTAAAATTTCATTAGCTATCCATCTGCGAAAAAATCAGGACGAAAATATTCACACAAGGATAACTATGAGGATTTTAAAATTTCTATACCTCGGACGGGTGGAATGGTCTGGCCAGACCACCATACATTTTGTATGAAAAATGCTGTGAATTTGTGTATGTGCATGAATTTTTTTACTTTTTCTCTGCAATTTTTTTAGTCAAACTATGACGTCACATGCACATGCATGAATACACATTGTGTGTACTCAAACATATATATATAATATGTATATTCTATATTCTATGTATATGCAATGTATTTAGTCGCACGCTCGCGCGCTTTTTTATTTTTGTTGTGCGCGCTTTTTTATTTTTGTTTTACGCGCTTTTCGTTCTTGGCGCCACTTGACTAGTGAACATTGTGCAAATAATATACTGGTGATCAAAATGAGTGAAGAAATTGAATATATATATAATCTTCGACATCGACGCATAAATATCGACACAGATTGTCACACCAGACTAGCCGCTAATTTGCTAATAGCTGTCGCACACTTATTGCCAACAACTTTTTCACTACTCTTGAAGGAGTAAAATAACTTGCGAGCAATGTTATTGCATGCGTTGGCACAATTCGGTCAAATAAACGCTGTGTTACTGATGAAATGCGGAAAAATTTCAAAACGTCCTGTCCTTTCAACTCTCTTTGGATTCAACTAGAACTTAGTTTCAATTTGTAACTATGTTTCGAAGAAAAATAGGGCAGTAAATCTTGTTTCCACCGTTCACTACACGAACGACTGTCAAGGTGCATTGATGAAACCAGAAGCGATTCATTAGTAAAATATAAACAAAGCAGGTGTTGACTGCATGGACCAGATGGTTTCCCATTTTACGTGTAAGCGGCCAACACGTCGCTGGACTCTCACCTTTTTTTATCATATGCTTGATGTCATGGCATTAGCTGCAACCGTCAAAAACTTTGTAATATTTGTTTAGATAGCGAAAACGAGAAGACAAATCGCAAAACTCGCTTTTTCTGTATAAAATGCCACGAACCTATTTGTCAACAACATTTCAAAGTTGATTATATTTGTTTCCGATGCATGCCAATCGAATAAATTATTATTAATTATATCATTCATAATTCATTCATATACTTCATAGTAAAGCAGAAAAATAAACCAAAAGAAAAGTTGATTTTTTTTAAATTTCAAAATTTTTTTCAAATTTTTTTTCCTAACGGCTACACATGCTTAAGACATAACAAAAAAGAAAAACTGGAAATAATAAATATTTATCACTTATAATCGTGTGTTTATGCAACGCTTAAAACGCAAATTTGCCATATAAATGCATGTAAATGTTCGATGGTCCAGCCAGACCATTCCACCCGTCCGAGGGTATAGAAACTGCCACCCGACGGAGGGTTAAAGTGTATTTTACATGAAATACATGAAAATTGATAAAGTAGTCGAATTCAATTGAACATTTTACTAGACTAAAAATTTTTTCAAATGAAATTTTCATATGTTTTCTTTTTACCTCATCTCATATGAAATTTGACTTCAATTTATTTCATATGAAATCTTTTCAACTTATATTTTCTATGAAATTTTTATTATATTAATTTATATGTAAGGAAAAGAAGTTAAGTCACTTGAGTTGTGAGAATTATATAGGTAAAATATAATAAAAAATTATGAAATTTTGAATTTTCTTATGGAAAATTTGACCAGTTTGCGGATGGCGTGACAAAAAACCTCTATAGGTAGAGTGATGTTGCTCAAAAAGTGAAATTTCATTGACTGTGGAGTGTTGTCTTCCCGGCAATGTTATTTAAATATATGAAGGCAACAAAAATGAAGTTATTCAAAGTGTGTTTTACATGAAATACATTAAAATTGATAAATTATCAGGGGACAATGGAAAATTTGACCAGTTTGAAAATTTTTTATATGAAATTTTCTTATGTTTTGTTATTTAACTTCATTTCATATGAAACTTGTCTTTGGAAATTTGTCAAATAAATTTTTCATATGAAATTTTATTGATATGTGATTTAACTTCATTTCATGAAAATTAAATCTAGCTTTGCAAATTTGACAAAAAAAATTCTTATGGGATTTAACTTTATTTCATATAAAATTTTACTTAACTTTTGAAATTGACAAACAAATTTTTCATATGTTATGTGAGTTAACTTCAGTTCATATGAAATTTTTATTTATTTAAAATCTGTCCTAGTGGACAGTAATTAAATGGTTTTGCGGGTGAACATTGACTTAAGGGATACTATTGTGCATGTATTTGGGGCGGGTTTGAAATTTGCTTGTTATTGCTGTGGTAGATCAAGGGGATGTCTTCTCATTAGACGTCTGCTTGTCTGGCTGTTGTCCAACAGGTTGATGGCGAGGTGGTTGGGGTGGTTCTCGAGCCTTTTCAGGTATCTCTCGCTGAGCCTGGACTTGCGGGATTCAAAGTTCTCTGTATATGGCGACATTCTCATGGTAGGGATGCGCATTACAGGCTATTCTCAAGCACCTGTTCTGGAACCGCTGTATTCGCAGGCGAATCGTGTGGCTTGCCGTGCCCCACAGCTGTATCCCGTAGGTCCAGATGGGCTTGAGAATTGCCTTGTAAACCAGGATTTTGAGGCTCTGCCTCAGCTTGGACCTTCTCCCAATGAGCCATTGCATCTGCCTCAGGCGCGCATCGGATGTAGAGCGTCCATTTGCCTTTGAATTGTTTCGGAGGCTTCTCGTGGGTCAGATGAAGAGGCGAGGATAGCAGTGTCGTCTGCATATGTCGCTATCGTTAGGCTCCTGGAGGGGATTATGGGAAGGTCTGCGGTGTAAAGGGTGTAGAGGATTGGTCCGAGCACACTGCCTTGCGGAACTCCAGCTCTGATCAGTCTGGGTAGGCTTATTGCACTTCCGCATCTGACTTGGAATGCTCTTCCCTCAGTGTAGGATTTAAGGAGCGTAAAATGGGGGCTTGGGAGGCAGGATTTAAGTTTATGGAGGAGCCCAGGATGCCAAACTCTGTCAAATGCCTGCTTCACGTCGAGCATTACAGCGCAGCAGTAATTCTTCTGCTCGAATGCCTCGAGGATGCGTTCGAAAAGCTGGTGGCACTGCTCCGGTGTTCCAAACTGGTGATCGGGGATCAAACCGGCCTCGTCCAGTACAGGCAATACTCTGCGCAAAAATACTCTTTCGAGTATTTTGGAGAGGATTGCCAGTAAGCTGATCGGACGATAGGAGGCTAGGTTGGCTTCAGGCTTACCAGGCATAAGGAGGACAATGACCTTTGCTTTTTTCCATTCTTCCGGGAAGTACCCTAGCCGGAAGCAGCTGTTGTAAATTCTGGACAGCATTTGTGTGCAGGGGAATAGAAGCATTTTTAAGGCTGCCGCATCTATACGATCCAGGCCCGGGGTTGCTGTTCTTCAGTAGGGCAACCTCCTGCGCAACTTCCTCAGGGTTGACTGGTTGCAGCGGCGGACCGGGAGAGCTTGGGCTATTGAGAAACCTGGCGGTTTCAGCACGTTCTTCGGCAGTGCAGCAGTCGAACGGTGAGAAGGCGTTGTAGAGGTGTTCGGCGAAAGCTTCTGCTCTGTCGGCGTCCGATCGGCACCAGGATCCATCCACTTTGCGCACTGCGAAAACCTTTTTGACTGGTCGTTTTATGTGGCGGGTGACGTTCCACAGGTTATGGTCCGGATCCCCGGGAGAGAGTTCCTCGAGGAATCTGAGGAAAGAGTCCTGGCGTAGGCTGGAGATCTTGTCCTTCAGCTCCTTTGTGGCGTGATTGAGCGCTGTTTTGTCTCTCGGATTGCGCGTCAAGAACCAAACTCTCCTGAGAAGCCTCTTCTTAGCCACGAGTGCCGCAATTTCCGGTGACCAGAGGTGGAGGTCTCTTCTAGGTGTTTTTTTTATTTATTTATTTTGTTTTTATTTATTTATTTAATGTCGACTAATTGCAGTCGACTAAAAAGAATTATGTATAAAAATTAAAAATATAAAATTAATTAATTTTAATTTGTTTAAGATTAAAATATAAAATTAAGAATTAAAAATTTATACTTTAAGCTTTAAACTTTAAACTTTAAGCTGGGATAGTAAAAATAAAGAAACCGATCCAACATTTGTTGCAAGAGATTGGGGAAAACCCAGTAAAAAACAATCAGATCGGTAGGTTAGTGTTAATTGTAAGGATGAAGTGTTAAATAATTTAAAATTGACAGTTTCATAGAATTAAGAGAGGACTCAGAGTTGAAAACACTAAACAGTCTATTGTAATCAGCACAGAGAACTCGAAAAGGATCATGCAATTTATAATTATTAAAACAAAGGTTCAAAGAAAGTGGGACAAAATTACGAGTAACTCTAGAAGGAATGCAAAAGTTTATTTGGTTAAGCAGAGTAGTGGAGTCTATATCATGCTTGATTAGTTTAAAGAGAAATGTAACACCTAGCATAATACGTCGGTTAGTAAGAGAAGGTAGGTTAATTAGAAGAAGTCTACTAGAGTAAGGTGGTATTACCACCGTAGCCACGTACGGGCATCTCCGGGCAATGCCCGGACTATGGACTTGTTTGCCCGGACAGCCCGTCTAAGAAAAAACTGAAAAATTGATATTTATTACAATATTAAGCACTGAACTTGAATAGTCGGTAAAAGCGATATTGGTAGCGGTGGCATATTTGTGTTTAATCGATACTTTTCTGAGTTCGAGTTATTTTAGTATTGAGTATCGAGTTATACATATTATTATTGGTACAATATCACCAAAATTGACTCCGTGAAACTGTGAATATTCATGAGAATCCTAATTTGGCTATTAAAATACTTTTTAAAGTAGAGATTTTAAGATTTCTTTGCAAGATACACTTACGTGAATGTGGCTTTTTGCAATAAATTAAAAAATTAAAAAACGTGATTCCGAATTAAATGGAATATCCAATCAATCAATAGGCCCCAGCGCCTGTCAATGGCCCATGCTCGCATGGCTGATCTTGTGTATTTGGCCTTCGAAAGACATCGCACGAACGCATTGGATATAAACATGATACTTAGAAAACTTAATGATCGAAAAGATCGTAAACTGCCGTTGTACTAGATTTGCTCTACTATTTATAATATATTTTGAAATTAATCCTGCCCGTCTTTCATTTCTTTGTGCCCTGACTACAAGTTAGGTCTGGCTACGGGCCTGGGTGGTAAGTCTACACCTGATACCCAGTTAAAACTACGTAAGGCGAAGAGTAGAAATTGCTTTTGAACAGACTCAATTCTATCTTGGTGAATCTGGTATTGCGGCGACCACACGCAAGAACCCTACTCAAGAATTGGACGAACAAGAGAAGTATAAAGTAATTTAGTTGTATAAGGATCTTTGAATTCTTTGGCCCATCTTTTGATGAAACCAAGTACTCGAAATGCCTTATTTACAGTTTGTGAAATGTGACGATCAAATTTCAGTTTATGATCAAAGAGAATACCTAGATCGTTTACCTCGGTTATTCTTGAAAGCGGGGTTAAATCAAGTATATAGTTGGCGACGTGATAGCTACCTCTGTAAAATGACATAACTGTGCACTTGAAACAGTTAAGATGGAGCAGATTGTGCCTGCACCAAGCTAACATCAAGTCAAGATCTGTTTGAAGGAAATTTCGTACAGGATCACTGTACGTCAAACAGAGTTTCACGTCATCAGCATACATAAGGATATCAGAGTGCAATAGTATTGAAGGAAGATCATTAATAAAGAGGTTAAAAAGCAAAGGTCCGAGATGGCTGCCCTGAGGAACACCAGAAGTTACTAGGATTGGCTTTGATAAACAGTTTTTAAAAAGAACTCGTTGAGACCTGTTTGTTAAATAATCGGATATCCACAAAAGCAGCTTTTGTGGGAAACCAATCAAATTTAACTTGTGAATCAAAAGATTATGATTTACGGAATCAAATGCTTTGCTGAAGTCGGTATAGACAACATCGGGATGAAAATTCTAAAAGATTAGAAGCTGTAGATCTTGCCTTCACAAACCCGTGTTGATGGGGCGAAATTATTGATTTACACATAAAAGTTAATTGAATTGAAATTTTTTTCAAAAATCTTAGGTATAGCAGACAATTTAGATATACACCTATAGTTCTTCACATCATGGTTTGATCCACTTTTGTAAAGAGGAATGGAAAAAGAGTTTTTCCAAATAGGTGAAAAATGACTATTAGATAGCGACAAGTCAAGCAGCTTAAAGATTGGCTTAAGAAGGGAATCAGCACAAAATCTTAGCACACATCCAGGAACACCATCCGGGCCAGGAGAGAAAACAGGCTTCACTGATTTTAGATCGTTAAGTAAAGAAGTTTTGTTAATAGTAGGACAGAAAAGGGTGTTAAAATTATTAATAGGGTAAGGATATGGATGAGCGGAAGATGTATAAAGTTTATTTGAGTAGGTATATTGAAAAAAGTCTGCAAACAAATCGGCAGCGGCCTGATCACTGCTTGCTTAATTTTTTCCGAAAAATAAAGACGAAGGGAAACTATTAGATTTACGATTAAGATTGACGAAAATGTAAAACTGCTTAGGGTCCTGGGCGAACTGCAAACGACAACGTCTCAAATAGTCGTTGTAATGACTTGCATTCAGAGCAATAAAGCTTGCTCTGGCAAAAATATATCGTGAAAAATCGAAAGGTTCACCAGTAAGTTTAAATTTCTTAAAATAACGTGATTTTAAATTTTTTAATCTTATGAGTTCACGAGAGAACCAAGGTGGCCTGTTGGACTTTACGGGAAAAGCAAGAGGAACACATTGATCAAAAAATGAATTCATGGAAGAATAAAAAAATGAGATGCAAGTGCTTAAATCAGAACATGAGTAAAGGAAAGACCAATCATGTTCCAAAATCAAAAAATTAAGTTTTTCAAAATCGGTCTTACGAAAACAACGCGACTTTACTTTACTTGGAGCAGTTGCAGTTTGCACAGGAGTAGGCAGAGTTAGAACTAGGTCAAACGTAGGATGATAGGGATCTTCAAGATGAACTAAAGGATTAATTCTAGAGATGGTATTATGTCGTAAGTCAGACGAAAATACTAAATCCAGAATTCTACCACTACAATTAGGAACATTATTAAGTTGGTATAAAGAAAGTTCAGAAAGGGTATTTAAAAAAGAATTGAATACAGAGGGCACCAGAGTACCCGATTGAAATGACCAACCAACTTCTGGTTAATTAAAATCACCAAAAACTAGTAGATAATCTCTATCAGATAGTTTGGATGCAACGGATTGGATAGATGAGAGATGGTTCAAGTAGACGGAAATGTCAGATGAAGGGGGAATATAAGAACAGGTAATATAAATTGAAATTTGATTCAGTTTCACCTTTACACATACAAATTCCAAAAGAGAACTATGGTCTATTGAAACAAATTCAGAAGAAATATCTGACTTTACAGCTATTAGAACACCGCCTCCAGTTCGTGATAAACGATCACATCTGAAAGAGGTGTACTTATTAGGAAAGATTGAGCAATTTTCTACTTCAGGTTTCAACCAAGTTTCAGTAAATATTAGTAAGTGATAATCAAAGGATAGACAATCAACATATAATTTAGAAAACTTAGTGTTAAGGCCTGTAACGTTCTGGTAGGCAAGAAAAAGAAAGGCTAATTCTACCGATTTTTTGATTTCCCACTAGAAGAAGAAGAAGGAACTGCTGTAGGGAGTGATACCGCCGTACGACTCTTTTGTTTAGGAGAGTACTCCTTTACAATTAAGTCTGGCGGCCAGAAGGTTCCGCTACAAACGGATTGAAAATTATCAGCAGGAATACTTATTTTAAAAGACGCGATATCTCGTGAATAATTAAATTTAAATTTCTCTACGACAACATTTGTTACTGATATTTTTGATTGAATATAAGTTTTTACATCTTCAATCGAAGTATCAGGTGCAAGTCGAGAAACGAAAACCAGTTTCTTTGGTTTCACAACAACAAGTGCTTTTGTGTTGGGAACAGTTTTTGGCGCCTTGTTAGGCACAGGCGAAGGAGAGGTGACAACCAGGGTTGGAGGATCACGTTAGTTAGCCGGAGTGGTTGGGGAGGTTGGACGAACGGTTGGAGGTGCCGGAAGATTGTCGCTCCGTATTTTAGGCGAAGTTATGCCAGAAGAAGTCGACGGCGAGTAATTAATAGGCTCATCAAAGTCAAAGGATTTAAATTTAGCTTATACATCAATAAATTCTGATTGTAGCTTGGAAAAGGCCAAGTGCAGCTTATTGACTCATGCCTAAGAATATTACTTAGTTTGAGTTCCTTACCCCGACAAGCTTCGCAAGACCAATGAAGGCCAGACTTGCTGTTTATGTTGTCCTTAGTGCGGACGGTTAGGCCAGCGCATTTGACATGAAAGACCTTGTCGCATAACCAGCAAGAGACAAAGTCCGGCTTTGAATCGGCCGAACACTTATGTGTGATTGCACAACAGGCCTCCATTTCAAGCAAAATTAATATGCCTCAACGAGAGTAGGGAACACCAAAACAAAAAATTTATTTACAGAGACAAATTGAAAGCAACAAGCAAAAACAAAACTCAAAGAAGCTAGGAAATAACAGTTACAGAGAGCAGCTGATTACAAAAGGAGAGCTGAACAAGTGAACACTAACACAAACGCAGTTCAATCGGAGAGCCGACTAAGCCGTGAGAGTAAGAGAGCGTAAATGAGTAACCTTAAAGCGAGAGAAGAAAAAATAAACAACAACTACAGCTGTTACGTTGACACAAAGCAGCGCACTATGAGAGCGTAGCAGACGTGAGAGAGCGAAAGAGCGTAGGAGTGTGAAAATTAAGGAAAAACAAAAACAAATAACAAGACGCTGAAAGACGCGCCAGCGAAAGTAAATGCACAGAATTCAATTTAAAATTGCTAATTACTAATAACACCAACGATCACTATGTTAAAATTGTATGCACAAAGTTACCATTGACTAATTAGCACTGCTCTTAAATTCACAAAACTAATTAATTAGTGAGTTAAGGCAAAAAAAGAATGAAAATTTCAAGAGCAAAAGCCAAACACGACCGATCACCAAGAGAGTTACTTCGTTAGTTCTCGCAGTCTTTGGTGGCGGTGGGCTTTCGAAATCCGCAGCGTTATGCATTTGTGAGATTCCCGATAGCTTTGTCAATGTCCCTGGGTGTGTTGAGGATGGGGTTCGGATTGACGGCGGAGAGCATCAAGGACGCGAACTTGGCGGCGTCGGTGTGTTTTCCAGTGAGCCTCCTGAGCGGGGTTTTCCTGAGAACTGGCGTGTTGATTAGCACGTTTATTGCACAGTGGTCTGACAGGAGATCAGCATTTGTTGTGCAGCTAATCTTCGCATACCCTATGCCTTTCGACACAGCAAAGTCCAGCAGGTCTGGAGTCTTGAGGGGATCGGTTGGCCAGTGAGTGGGCTCGCCAGTGGAGTGGCAGTTCAGGCTGTGGCGTTGCACGTACTCATACAGCGTTTTCCCTTTGGGGTTGTTGGCGCGTGATCCCAACCTAGAGTGTTTAACGTTAAAATCTCCGGCTGCTATGAAGCGGGGCCCAAGATGCTCGAAGAACTCACTGAGATGCCTTACTGTTATGCGGTATCTAGGGGGTTTTTTTCTTGGGACTTGTTTGGGCGCTTGTTGAGCCTTAGCCTTCTTATAGGTGGGGCACCCTCTGAACGACGCGGTGTGGTCGGCTTGGCAATGTAGGCAGCATGCTTTCTCGTCGTCCTTTTTTTCACAACCCCTGGAGTCGTGAAGGCCACCACACTTGACGCAGCGAAATTCTAGGAAGCAGTAGCGCTGAGTGTGTCCGAACCCTTGACATCTAAAGCACTCCGGTACATCGTTGAACTTCAGTGGAGGCTCAACGGTGGCGAGTGGTTGTTGGAGCAGTTTCCTCATCAGCGGTTTGCTGTTCGTCGTCGGTGTTCTCGTCGTCATCGTCTTCGTCCACAGTTTTCGACAGTAATCCGAAAGAGTTATTTACCAGATTCTTGCGCAGAGCTGCGCTGGTGCTGGGCACGTTGTCGGCGGCCTCTTTGGCGTCCCTGCTCACTGCTTTGCGCTTGACTTCCCCAGGCTCTGATTCCGAGGAGCTGCTTTCGCTTGAGCTGCTGCTCTTTTCTTTCGCCTTGAGCGCCTTTTTTCTCGGCGCTTTAGCCAGCGGAGGAGCTTGCCAGTCCATATTGTCTCGGAGTGGGGGATGAGGGGTAGGTGGCACGGTAGGTACCGTTTATCGGTGTACCAACCGCACCACGTGGCTGCTGTTGAGTTGATCGCAGTTGCTTCAGCCAAAGGTAACTGTAACTGCTGATAACAGGCACACACGAGTGCGTTGGTAGTGGTAGCGATACCGTTGGGTTCACGAGCTGAACCAATCACAGTGCGCGACGTTATCTCGCAACACTACGTAGCGATTTTTGGATAGCGGGATTTGAAGCACGAGAATAACACTTTCCGTCGGTCCGTAGGCACGCCTGCACTAGTTGAGTGTTCGGTCGCGACTAGGTGACTGTGGAGTGTTGTCTTGCCGGCAATGTTATTTAAATATATGATAGCAAAAAATGAAATACATTAAAATTGATAAATTATTAGGAGTCAATGGAAAACTTGACCAGTTTGAAAATTTTTTCATATGAAATTTTCATATGTTATGTAATTTAACCTCATTTCATATGAAATTTGTCTTTGGAAATTTGCCAAATGAATTTTTTATATGAAATTTTGATTGATATGTGATTTAACTTCATTTCATATGAAAATTGAATATGCCTTTGCAAATTTGATAAAAAAAATTGCTTATGGGATTGAACTTTATTTTATATAAAATTTGACTTAGCTTTTGAACTTTGACAAACAAATTTTTCATATGTTACGAGAGTTAACTTTATTTCATATGAAAATTTTCTTAACTTTTATTATGAAAGCAAAAATAATTAAATTCTTTAAAGTGTATTTTACATGAAATACATGAAAATTGGTAAACTAGTCACAATCAATGGAAAATTTGACCAGTTAAAAAGTTTTTTCAACTGAAATTGTCGTATGTTTTGTAACTTTACTTCATTTCATATGAAATTTGACTTCACTTTATTTCATATAAAATCTTTTCAACTTTTATTTTCTATGAAAGTTTTCTTATATTACTTCATATGTAACGAAAAGAAGTTAAATCACTTGAGTCTTAAGAAGATGATAGGTAAAATTTCACATAAAGTCATAAAATTGGTGTTTTTTATGAAAAATTTGACAAGTTTGCGGATGGCGTGACAAAAAACCTCTATAGGTAGAGTGTTTTTACGAAAAAAGCGAAATTTCATTGACTGTGGAGTGTTGTCTTGCCGCCAAATTATGTTTTATAAATATATGAAGGCAAAAAGAATGAAGTTATTTAAAGTGTATTTTACATGAAATACATTAAAATTGATAAATTATTAGGAGTCAATGGAAAACTTGACCACTTTGAAAATTTTTTCATATGAAATTTTCATATGTTATGTGATTTAACTTCATTTCATATGAAATTTGTCTTATGAAATTTGCCAAATAAATTTTTCATATGAAATTTTGATTGATATGTGATTTAACTTCATTTCATATGAAAATTGAATCTAGCTTTGCAAATTTGACAAAAAAAATTGTAATTAAAATAATGGGATTTAACTTTATTTCATATGAAATTTGACTTAACTTTTGAAATTTGACAAACAAATTTTTCATATCTTATGTCGAGTTAACTTCATTTCATATGAAATTTGACTTCACTTTATTTCATATGAAATTTTTCTTAACTTTTATTATGAAAGCAAAAATAATTAAATTATTTAAAGTGTATTTTACATGAAATACATGAAAATTGGTAAAGTAGTCAAATTCAATGGACAATTTGACCGGTTAAAAAAATTTTTTCAACTGAAATTTTCATATGTTTATGTGAGTTAACTTTATTTCATATGAAATTTGACCCCACTTTATTTCATATAAAATCTTTTCAACTTTTATTTTCTTTGAAATTTTTCTTATATTTCTATATGTAACGAAAAGAAGTTAAATCACTTGAGTTGTGAGAAGAATATAGGTAAAATTTCATAAAATAAAATCATGAAAATTGGTTTTTTTTTGGAAAATTTGACCAGTTTGCGGATGGCGTGACAAAAAACCTCTATAGGTAGAGTGATGTTGCGCAAAAAGTGAAATTTCATTGACTGTGGTGTTGTCTTGCCGGCAATGTTATTTAAATATATGAAGGCAAAAATAATGAAGTTATTTAAAGTGTATTTTACATGAAATACATTAAAATTGATAAATTAGTAGAAGTCAATGGAAAATTTTACCAGTTTAAAAATTTTTTTCATATGAAATTTTCTATTTTTGTAGTTTAGTTCATTTCATATGAAGTTTGATCTCACTATATTTCATATGAAATCTTTTCAACTTTTATTTTCTTAAATTTTTCTTATATGCTTTATATGTAAGAAATTTTTAAAGAACATTAAAATTTCATATAAAATTTGAACATTCGAATTTTATATGAAATTTTGACCAGTTTCGGACATAACAAAAAATTTTGAAGGATGTTGCGCAAAAAAATTTTTTCATTACTGTGGAGTGTTGTTTCGCAAGTTTTAAATAAAAAAAAAAAGTTATTTAAAGTTATTTTACATGAAATATACTTCACTTTATTATCAATCATTAAAATTTTACAATACAAATTTTCCTTATCCTTTGACGTTAAACTATGTTATAATATGAAATTTGACTTCACTTTACTTCATATGAATTTTTTCTTATATTACTTTATATGTAAGGAGAAGAACTTAAATCACTTGAGTTTTGAGAAGAATATAGGTCAAATTTCATATAAAATCATGAAATTTTGAATTTGCTTATGGAAAATTTGACCAGTTTGCGGATGGCGTGACAAAAAACCTCTATAGGTAGAGTGATGTTGCTCTAAAAGTGAAATTTCATTGACTGTGCAGTGTTGTCTTCCCGGCAATGATATTTATATATATAATGGCAAAAATAATGAAGTTATTTAAAGTGTATTTTACATGAAATACATTAAAATTGATAAATTATTAGGAGTCAATGGAAAACTTGACCACTTTCAAAATGTTTTCATATGAAATTTTCATATGTTATGTGATTTAACTACATTTGTGATGAAATTTGTCTTTGGAAATTTGCCATATATATTTTTCATATGAAATTTTTTTGAATTGTTATTTAACTTTATTTCATATGAAAATTGTATCCACCTTTGCAAATTTGACAAAAAAAAATGTCTTATGGGATTTAACTTCATTTCATATGAAATTTGACTTAACTTTTGAAATTTGACAAACAAATTTTTCGTATCTTATGTGATCTAACTTCATTTCATTTGAAATTTGACTTCACTTTATTTTATATGAAATATTTCTTATCTTTTATTATGAAGGCAAAAATAATTAAGTAATTTAAAGTGTATTTTACATTAAATACATGAATATTGATAAAGTTGTCGAAGCCAATTGAAAATTTGACCAGTTTAAAAATGTTTTCAAATATTATGTGAGTTTACTTCATTTCATATGAAATTTGATTTCACTATATTTCATATGAAATCTTTTCAACTTTTATTTTCTATGGAATATTTCTTATATTACTTTATATGTAAGGAAAAGAAGTTAAATCACTTGAGTTGTGAGAAGAATATGGGTGACATTTCATATAAAATCAAATTTTTAATTCCTATGATTTAACTTCATTTCATATGAAATTTGTCTTTGAAAATTTTTTCATATCAAATTTTCATATGTTATGTGATTTAACTACATTTGATATGAAATTTGTCTTCGGAAATTTATATATAATGGCAAAAATAATGAAGTTATTTAAAGTGTATTTTACATGAAATACATTAAAATTGATAAATTATTAGGAGTCAATGGAAAACTTGACCACTTTGAAAATTTTTTCATATGAAATTTTCATATGTTATGTGATTTAATTTCATTTCATATGAAATTTTGTTTTTAAAATTTCCCAAAAAATTTTTTATATGAAATTTTATTGATATGTGATTTAACTTCATTTCATATGAAAATTAAATCTAACTTTGACAAATTTTTCACAAAAAAAGTTTTTTAATGGGATTTAACTTTATTTCATATGAAACTTGACTTAACTTTTGAAATTTGACAAACAAATTTTTTTTATCTTATTTGAGTAAACTTCATTTAATATGAAATTTGACTTCACTTTATTTCATATGCAATTTTTCTTAACTTTTATTATGAAGGTAAAAATAATGAAGTTATTTAAAGTGTACTTTACATGAAATACATGAAAATTGATAAAGTAGTCGAAATCAATAGCAAATTTGACCAATTTAAAAATTTTTTCAAATGCAATTTTCATATATTTAGTGAGTTTACTTCATTTCATATGAAATTTGACCCCACTTTATTTCATATGAAATGTTTTCAATTTTTATTTTCCTTGAAATTTTTCTTATATTTCTGTATATGTAACAATAAGAAGTTAAATCACTTGAGTTATGAGAAGAATGTAGGTAGAATTTCATATAAAATTTGACCAGTTTGCGGATGGTGTGACAAAAACTCTCTATAGCTAGAGTGATGTTGCTCAAAAAGTCAAATTTCATTGACTGTGGAGTGTTGTCTTCCCGGCAATGTTATTTATATATATGAAGGCAAAAATAATGAAGTTATTTAAAGTGTATTTTACATGAAATTCATGAAAATTGTATAAAGTATAAAGTAGTCGAAGTCAATTGAAAATTTTACCAGTTTAAAAATTTTTTCAAATGAAATTTTCATATGTTTTGTGAGTTTAGTTCATTTCATATGAAGTTTGATTTCACTATATTTCATATGAAATCTTTTCAACTTTTATTTTCTATGAAATTTTTCTTATATTACTTTATATGTAAGGAAAAGAAGTTAAATAACTTGTGTTGTTAGAAGAACATAGGTAAAATTTCATACAAAATCATGAAAATTGGAATTTTCTCATGGAAATTTAGACCAGTTTGCGGATGGCATAACAAAAAACATCCATAGGTAGAGTGATGTTGCGCAAAAAGTAAAATTTCATTGACTGTGGAGTGTTGTTTTTCCGGCAATGGTTTTTAAATATATGATGGCAAAAATAATGAAGTTATTTAAAGTGTATTTTACATGAAATACATTAAAATTGATAAATTATTAGGAGTCAATGGAAAACTTGACCACTTTGAAAATTTTTTCATATGAAATTTTCATATGTTATGTGATTTAATTTCATTTCATATGAAATTAGTCTTTGGAAATTTGCCAAATAACTTTTTTATATGAAATTTTATTGATATGTGATTTAACTTCATTTCATATGAAAATTAAATCTAGCTTTGCAAATTTGACAAAAAAAAAGTTTTTTAATGGGATTTAACTTTATTTCATATGAAACTTGACTTAACTTTTGAAATTTGACAAACAAATTTTTTTTATCTTATTTGAGTAAACTTCATTTAATATGAAATTTGACTTCACTTTATTTCATATGCAATTTTTCTTAACTTTTATTATGAAGGTAAAAATAATGAAGTTATTTAAAGTGTACTTTACATGAAATACATGAAAATTGATAAAGTAGTCGAAATCAATAGCAAATTTGACCAATTTAAAAATTTTTTCAAATGCAATTTTCATATATTTTGTGAGTTTACTTCATTTCATATGAAATTTGACCCCACTTTATTTCATATGAAATGTTTTCAATTTTTATTTTCCTTGAAATTTTTCTTATATTTCTGTATATGTAACAATAAGAAGTTAAATCACTTGAGTTATGAGAAGAATGTAGGTAGAATTTCATATAAAATTTGACCAGTTTGCGGATGGGGTGACAAAAACACTCTATAGCTAGAGTGATGTTGCTCAAAAAGTCAAATTTCATTGACTGTGGAGTGTTGTCTTCCCGGCAATGTTATTTATATATATGAAGGCAAAAATAATGAAGTTATTTAAAGTGTATTTTACATGAAATTCATGAAAATTGATAAAGTATAAAGGTCGAAGTCAATTGAAAATTTTACCAGTTTAAAAATTTTTTCAAATGAAATTTTCATATGTTTTGTGAGTTTAGTTCATTTCATATGAAGTTTGATCTCACTATATTTCATATGAAATCTTTTCAACTTTTATTTTCTATGAAATTTTTCTTATATTACTTTATATGTAAGGAAAAGAAGTTAAATAACTTGTGTTGTTAGAAGAACATAGGTAAAATTTCATACAAAATCATGAAAATTGGAATTTTCTCAAGGAAATTTAGACCAGTTTGCGGATGGCATAACAAAAAACATCTATAGGTAGAGTGATGTTGCGCAAAAAGTAAAATTTCATTGACTGTGGAGTGTTGTTTTTCCGGCAATGGTTTTTAAATATATGATGGCAAAAATAATGAAGTTATTTAAAGTGTATTTTACATGAAATACATGAAAATTGATAAAGTAGTCGAAGTCAATTGAAAATTTTACCAGTTTAAAAATTTTTATACCCTTCGACCATTGAAAATGGTCAAAAAAGGGTATACTAACTTTGTGCAAATGTATGTAACAGGATCACTAGCCAAGTCGATTAAGCCATGTCTGTCTGTCTGTCCGGATGTCTGGATGTCTGGCTGTCTGGATGTCTGGATGTCTGGATGTCCGGATGAACACACAGATCTCAGCTATTATAAAAGCTAGAGATACCAAATTTGGCATGAAGGTTTCTGTTTATCTGGGACAGGTGAAGTTTATTTCAAATGTTAGGTGCCACGCCCCCCGCCCACGCAAATCAATAATTTCATCTTTTTAGCTGATTTGCGAGCGACATTTAAAAGATACAACATTCTGTGTAAGACTATACTAAGCTAATTATTTTACCAACATAACGTCAAAATTTCAATCCGATCGGACAACAAATACAGACGTTATTAAACAAAAACCTTGTTCGCTTTGATTTTGTATACAGACCAGCAAGCTGTGACGTCATTGCAATGCTCTTGTAGGAAAGAAAAGGAAAGAGAATGCGAGCGCGTAGCGCCATCTGTTGTTCTTCTCTTCTTTTCTATGTACACACAATTTTGCATTCATACGCACACACACACATACATACATTTGTGCTTGACCAATGAAATGATGCACGCATATACACGTATTCATACACAGACGCATATACAGGTAAAGGCTTACGTTACGATATTTCTATTAAGTAGAAGTATTGTACAATTATTGACTCTTTACGTTACAAAGAGGTCGAAGGGTATTCCACTGTCGCGTGCCGCTCGACTGTTGCTCTTGTTTCAAATAAAATTTTCATATGTTTTGTGAGTTTACTTCATTTGATTTTGATTTGATTTGATTTCACTATATTTTATATGAAATCTTTTCAACTTTTATTTTCAATGTAATTTTTGTTATATTAATTTACATGTAACAAAAAGAAGTTAAATCACTTGAGTTGTGAGAAGAATATAGGTCAAACTTCATATAAAATCATGAAATTTTGAATTTTCTTATGGAAAATTTGACCAGTTTGCGGATGGCGTGACAAAAAACCTCTATAGGTAGAGTGATGTTGCTCTAAAAGTGAAATTTCATTGACTGTGGAGTGTTGTCTTCCCGGCAATGATATTTATATATATAATGGCAAAAATAATGAAGTTATTTAAAGTGTATTTTACATGAAATACATGAAAATTGATAAAGTAGTCGAAGTCAATTGAAAATTTTACCAGTTTAAAAATTTTTTCAAATGAAATTTTCATATGTTTTGTGAGTTTAGTTCATTTCATATGAAGTTAGATCTCACTATATTTCATATGAAATCTTTTCAACTTTTATTTTCTATGAAATTTTTCTTATATTACTTGATATGTAAGGAAAAGTTAAATAACTTGTGTTGTTAGAAGAACATAGGTAAAATTTCATACAAAATCATGAAAATTGGAATTTTCTCATGGAAATTTAGACCAGTTTGCGGATGGCATAACAAAAAACATCTATAGGTAGAGTGATGTTGCGCAAAAAGTAAAATTTCATTGACTGTGGAGTGTTGTTTTTCCGGCAATGGTTTTTAAATATATGATGGCAAAAATAATGAAGTTATTTAAAGTGTATTTTACATGAAATACATGAAAATTGATAAAGTAGTCGAAGTCAATTGA